>DWGR01000516.1:0-22007 GCA_018247715.1 Heliconius burneyi | reverse complement strand
GAGTGGCTGGATTCCTTTTTTGGGAATGGATAAAAGGTGTAAAGAGGCGGGCATCTTTTGTCACGAATACAGGATGGTTAAGACCTACCATATCAAAATTTCCATGTTCAGAGTAAAATTTAACAGCGAAACCGCGGACGTCACGTGAGACGTCACTGGCCCCTTGTTCAGTAATAATAGATGAAAATCTTACTGCTATTGGAGTTCTTTTTCCAATTTTGCTAAATATACTTGCTTTGCAAATATTGGTTATGTCATTGGTTACTTCAAAGTATCCGAAAGCTCCTGTCCCTTTCGCGTGGACGACACGTTCTGGAAGTCGTTCCCTAGATAAATGTGTTAAGCTGTCCATGAGATACTCATTAAAAATAAGTCTTGTGTTTAGTGTACTAAATGTTTCAGAGATCGGGATTGGCTTCCCTGCGCTGGTCGTCATAACACCAATAGGATTCTGAAAAGATAATCGTTGCTGTTAAAATAAATACATTGATAAATAACACAGATATATACTCTTACATTAAATATTTTGTGATACGAATATTCTAGCAACAGTCTTGGGGTAGAGTAAATTTATCGTCAGATCTGTATCATATGGACTCACAATGGCTGTGGCACATAACAGGGTAGACAGAGGGAACCTAGTGTTAAGACACTCCGTTTTCCACTAGCAAAGGCAAAGCGCGGCGTTGAGTTCTGCCACTCAATACGCAATGCACCAGAATTCGGCAGAGAGTGGGAACGGAGTGTCCCTATATATTACTGACTTTAAAATACATACCCGATGTTTTTTTTTAAATATCTCCAGTTGCTCGTCAGCTGGATCACTACACACGACACTTCCTATTATTATAGTTATAATTAACTTCTGCATTTTAAAATTAATGTAAGAAAAGAAAATTATACTTGGAATCGTGCGCTTAAAACGCGTTCAACTTTCCTATTGAATTGAATGCAATAACACACAAAGTAATTTGGTATCATGTTGTTTTTATCAGCTTTCTCGCAAAAATACAACATACATTATTCAATTGGTACAAGCTATTAATCTTAATAATTTACCCTCAATATACGTTTATTTTATGATATTTTCATTTCTTCCCTCTGATAAAGGAGCTGAGCAAAGAGTAAAGCCAGAATTCTGCGGAAATCGGAGGACAGAGTGTCTTATCACTAGGTTCCCACTACGTTAGCTTCAAAAGAAAAAAATATAATCATAGAATATTAATAATTAAAGTGAGCCGTCCAATAAATAATATTTTTATATTTAATCATAAACTCTTACGAAAATATTATTATTGTAATTAAGTGATTAGCAAACAAGGTATTTTGGTTCGAAGTACAAAGCATGTTAGTACTTTTTTTTTCGAATATGAGGCTAATGCTGTTAGCCCTATCGGCTTTTACAGCGACACCGGTAGGGTAGGGAAGAGAGTACTCTGTTCCTGAAGAAATGCAAGCACTAAGTGGCTGCCTGTGAGGAAGTCGACGACTGTAAGGGCGCCCCCTGCGGGACTCGAACCTCAGCTTGCGGCCGTCGAGTGGACTGGGACAAATACTACTAGTCAATACTCTGCATATATATAGGTGCATAAATTAACAATGGATGTCATAACGATGACTACATAATCATTACCCTTATTTAAACATTAAATATGCAGGAAGTTGCATTAAAGTATTAATTCTTTTAGATATTTATGAAAAATAAACTATCGTCAGTACAATATTTCAAAAAATATTAATATATAAATATTCAATTAAATACATTATTTGCGTTGTTTTTTATATATAGATCGAATTTCAATATAATGGCTATTTTAGAGATCGTCAAAGTTTTAAATACACCTAATCACTCTCCAGTGAGTAGGTGCGTGTAATTTCAGTAAGACTTGCGATTGTCTGCTTGTGGCGAGCGCTAATAGGGATCTTGGGCTGTAGCTATTATCTACACCAGTGGTTCCCAACTACCACCGCCAGTGGTCCGCAGAAGCCCAAACACGGTCCGCGAACAATTTTAATTTTAGTGGTCCGGCGTTAAAATTTGTGTTTGATTATGACAGTTTATATTTACTATACCTACATAGTGGTCCCTGCTAGCAATATTGATATAAAAGTGGTCTCTGATCAAGAAAAGGTTGGGAACCCCTGATCTACACTATATTAAGATAATATTATGGGAAACGGAGTGTCTTAACACTAGGTTTGCTCTGCCTACCCTGCTGTATGCGGGATACAGTGTTAAGCTGACGTAATTTGGTTTACTTACGAGCATAAAATAGTACCTATATAGGTTCTATAAAAACATGTTTGTTGCCTTTAATGCAAATAGCCAATGTATTATTTGAATGAATGTATATTATAATGTAATGTGATATACGTAAATAAAGAACAAATAATGCATCAAAGTAATAATAAATAATGAAATGGTGTTAATTAATGCACTATAGATTAACACGGAATTAATTGATGCAGATAAAGTAAATATATAAGTATTCGTAGGTAAATAGGTGCTTGTATTTATTCACTTGTGGAAATATTTACAATATAAATAGATATAAATTGAGGTCAGTTGTGGCACAAACGTGTGACTATAAACGCGACAGGTTGTGGGTTCGATTCCCACTCGAGGAAATTAAATATTTAATGGTGTGATTTCTTTGTTCTGGCGTCGAAGCAAAGCTCGGCGTTGAGTTCTCGTATTCAACAGGTAATGCCTCAAAAATTTGAGGGAAATTTGAAACGCAGTGTCCTAACACTAGATTCCCTAACTCTATGCTGTGTGAGGAACACACAGCAGAGTAACAATTTAATAATTAATTAATGTGACTACGCCCGAAATATATTAAAAATGCATTTTCTATAAAAAAATAATTTTTAATAAGCATTTCTTTTCCTCGAACCGAAAATCAGTCGATTTTACAGTTACACGGTTTGTGTCCCGACTGGCTTTGAAAATTACAAAAACCTTCGAGCAACAATAAATACATCCATTAAATACACAACAACTTTACTATACTTTCTATGACTACACTAAGGAGATTATATTTAAAAAAAAATAAAAATCAGCTTCACGCTGTATCCCGTACACAGCAGGGTAGGCAAAGGGAACCTAGTGTTAAGACACTCCGTTCCCCACTTTCTGTCGAATTCTAGAGGCATTGCGTGTTGAGTGGCAGAACTCAACGCGGCGCTTTGCCTCGACACCAGAGCGAAGAAATGAAAATATAAACGTAAATAAATATTTCACTTCCTCGAGCGGGGATTGAACCCACAACCGTCGCGTTACAGTCACACCCTAGCGCCGCTGCGCCACGATGGATTCATACGAGGCCGGCAACGCACCTGTAGCTCCTCTGGTGTTGCACGGGGTCGTGGGTCGCGGTGATCATTTACCTTTTAAAATATTTCGCAAATAAATTTGAACATCGTTTCCGCCATTTGCATTTTCGAAAAAGCATTTACGCTTTAGATTAATGCTAATTTTTATTTTATCACTATAAGATTTGTAGTTCCGTTAATAATTCACAGTGCTCATTTCTTATACCCAAGGAGATCATCTTCAAAGATTTAGTTTTTTCCGCTCTCGTGTCAAACCCTTACTAACCCAAACCAAGCAGTGTGGCTAAACCAAATAGTATTATTACAATTTATCTATTTATACTTTAGATCAAATTCTTGTCTTCATTAATTTGTAAAAAAAAATCGTTTTATACTTTGTAAAAAAATTTAACCATTTCGTCAACTGTAAGGTAATAAGACAATATAACTTTTCTTTTTATCTACATTCATAAGATAATTCATAGTCATATTTAATTGTATCTTTTAGTTGTAATTGAATTACTTATTAACATTTTAACCAAGGTAATGATAATTAATATTAACATGGGATGATACAGCAGCTGATACCAAACCATCAAGAAAATTGATGAAAACAAGCTCTAAAAATTAAAAGTTTCTCGTGTTTTAATACTATTACATTGTTTAAGATCGTTTCTATTGGTAAAATCTATAACCGTACTAGTTAAAGCTGAAATACCTAGGTTAGCATACTTTTGGGAGTGACTATAAAGAGACCACTTAATACATCCAAGGTTAAATTTTTTTGAGGTACGGAACCCTAAAAATATCAAATCAAGAGAATATTACTTTTTAACTCTCAAATCTCATTATTTACTCAAAAATGACGACCGCTGCTTAAATCTCATTTAGTTGTAACTTATAATTCAGTTAAATTATTATTCCCTACTAGGAGTTTGTTAAGTTTAAAATTTTATAACCATAGATTTAAAAGGTTATTAAATACTTACATCAGACTTGTATCTTCAAACTTCCTAACAGGTAAAATCATAAAATATTTTTTTTATTTGAAAATATATAAGATTTTAAAATAACAAAATATTATCCCTGGGTGTCATTGGGTCGATGAAAGGGGAGGAGCGGCCGGATTCAGTGCTTCATCGTGTCGCAATGAGAACGCTCGTTCAGCGTCATACGCGCGTGTTTTTAAAGTAAACGCGCTACAGGTGGCTGTACGTTGAATACAGACACAATATTGAAAACAATTTGTTGTTTTTTTAATGTTATAAGAAAGAAATCAGCTTCACACTGTACCCCGCACACAGCAGGGTAGGCAGAGGGAACCTAGATTTAAGACACTCCGTTCCCCACTTTCTGCCGAATTCTGGAGGCATTGCGCAATGAGTGGCAGAACTCAACGCCGCGCTTTGCCGTGACACCAGAACGAAGAAATGGAAATAATATAAGAAATAAACGTAAATAAATATCTCACTTCCTCGAGTGGGGATCGAACCCAGAACCATCGCGTTACAGTGACACTCTTGTGCCGCTGTGCCATGACGGCCTCAATGTTATACTTTAATATAACTTATGAAATAATAAATATTTTCAAAAGCATATACCTAATCTGGATTAAAGTAAATATAAAGAAATCTTCTATCGTAAAGCTACTATATACAAGTATATATCCAAATGAGTTACTTGAGTTATTGTTTTACGCACATGATCCGCTTAAGAACTACAATTTCAAAAGTTTCATTCGTGAAACATGTTTTAGTTATTTAAATCTATTTTTACCAACAGCGGCTTTAAAAATATATTCTAGCTTAGTATTTCGAGATAATGTTATCCTCTAATCACAGAACAAATAACACATTTATTGATTTTACTAGAGTTTTTCTTTAATCACCCGTTTTTCTGACTGTTTCTCTTGCTGATCCAATGTTTGTGAGCAATTATTTAATAACATTGTGTTTTTAAAAATATTATATAGAATATTAAATTATGGTGAAAATGAAACTGGACTGTATTCGCTTAGCATTTTTTATCCAATGTTTGTTATCTTGCCTTAATATCTTGTGACCTAAAATTTAACTTTAAATATACTTTAGACAGTGCAAAACAGAAATTAGATCTCCTCAATCTCCTTCGTGTGTTCTCCATACAACGTGACATTGGCGAAGTAATATGTGGTCAACTGGCACGCTCGGAACGCCATAATTGAAGAACCGAACCGAACCGAACCGAAATTAGATCTATTTATTGCAATGTAAGCGCGATATGTAAAAGTATGATATAAATTATTATCAAGTATATAATAGAGATTCGTTTAAAAATAAATTGTCATTCTTCTAATATTGAAACTCGATATCTCCATATCTTTTTTATGGTGATGATATCTCAAAAGGTAAAAACACTTTATAGTCCGTCGTTGTCGAGACTGAGAAATTAATATCAAATGTATAATAGTATGTATGAAGAGGTTGATGACAGTGGACGAACCGATAGAGGTATCTAGAGATCGTAGCGTTTGGCGCTCCGTTCTCTCTTACTATCCCGCTATGGATAAAGCGTGAAGCTATGTATGAATGTACAATTATTATGTATGTTTGCCTGCTTGTTTATTTATTAAATAATTTACTTTTATTAATTTTAAGCTCATATAAAAATTATATTATATTAATAAAGATATTATTTTATTAATTGGATCGAAAGGTAAATTGTGAGGTGTGATTAAATTGTAAGTAATACTATGGTGTAAAAGACAGGCAGGTGACAATTTGGGTGATGGTGGCTTTTCAAATTCGCTTAAGATGTGCGATACTGGTGTTTCTAAGTACTTTAAGACAAGGTTAGTATGAAGTATTTGAGTATCTTTATAATTTCCTTTAAAAAATGTTTTTAGAAAAAAAAAACCCGATTACTAAGACACACTCTAAAGAGTCTCAGCTGGAATTATTATGAACAAACTATTGAAAAATGTATCAACTATTAAATAAACAACTTCGGATGGCAATATCGGACCATTAAAAAAAAACCGAGATTTCTGATATCAACTTCAGAAAAATGCCAGGTCCCGGTTTTTTAGATATTTTCGGGATTTGACAAATTAGTAATTTTTTAAGCCTTTTCTTATTTGTAGAGTTCACGTAACATGTTCTCTTTAACTTCAATGCTTTTTAGTAAATTTGTACTAAATCCTATATCAGAGTAGAAAAACATGAAGAGAAAAAATAGGACAGAGAGCTGGAAAGTATTTGCATTCTGTAGTACTATTTGGCAGTAAAGTTTTTACATTTGTAAATGTACGTATAATACGATTTGTAAATGTGATACTAATTTAATTTCAGTTTAAAAATATTTCTATTAATTACAATTTAAAAGTTTATTTCTTATTAAACATTTGACATATACAGGAAATGGTCAAACGACAGATCTGGACATACGTCTCTTGGCGCCTAGCTGGGTAGCTCGTGGAGGGACTGCCACCTTGCGCTGCCTCCATCAAGTGCCGCCGCAACTTCTGTATAAAGTGGAATTCTTGAGAGCCGGCACGAAAATTCTCCAGTATATTAAAGAAAGAAACCCACCGTATATTAATTATAGTTTTCTTGGTGGAACAATTAATGTAAGTAGTGTGCAAATTATGAACAGGTAATAATTATATAACGCTTCCGTTATTGAGTGATTTGCTGGCATCGCACAAACTAATGGATTTAGAAAAAATAAAAGAAAAAAATGAAAACCTTAAAATTAAAAGATCACTTTGTTAAGATAAGTTTAGGAAAAATTCAAACCATATACTCAGGTCTCCCATGATTTCCTGAAATCGTATTTCTAAATTTACTTTAAAAAAACGCGTATTTCGACACTAATATACAAAGGTAATCAAAATGAATAGGGTACTTTTGATTGACCTAGAATTATTAAATTTGGCAGCTTGCATCTACACCTAGAACTAGATGAGTAAAAAATCTGAAAATTATACATTTGTGGTTAAATCCTAAAAAAATAGTTTTAAAATTAGGAAAATATCTGGTATTAAAGTGGTTAATTCAAATAAGGTATCACATGTAAGGGCTCTGGCTAAGCTAAGCGTGAATTTCAGAAAAAGCTCAAGTCCTCCTATTTTCATACGGAGCCCTCGGAGAACGAGCCCAACTCAAGCTTGACCGGTCTTTTTATATACGGTTTTATGGTAAAAATTGTGGTCCAGCGTTTAACTGAAATAACGATGTGAGGGCAGTGAATTCAATCTTTACTCAGGGGAATAATTACATGAAAATTGTTTTTCCTTCTCCGTAACATTACCTAAGACAAATTGTGGCTTTGTGTATCATTTTTCTCTTTGTTTAGCTATTATAGGTTTCAATGACAACGAGTTGTGATGTAATGAATATAGTAGGTAGCATGGCAATGGTCATAAAATGAAAAGCAAACAGCCAAATACTATATTATTTAAAAAAAAATGCACTTAAAACGAGACTAATAATAATAGTATTTTACAGATGTCTCTCGTGACCGAGGACACAGTGACGCTCGATAATTTGGACCCGACAGCCTCCGGTTTATTTTGGTGCGAAGTATCTCTGGAGACGCCTATATTTACTGCCGTTTCTCCGCCCCGTCAATTGACCGTTGTATGTAAGTAAATGGATAAGGTACAGTAAAGTTACTTAAAATAAGTTTATTTTAAGTAACTTTACTTTCAATTTTGATTCAAGAAAACGTTCGATATAAGCATAAATAACATCTTATATAAAGCGAATTTAATCACATTTTCCCGTCGTTTACTAATAATTATGTATTTAAATACAAATTACATATTTTCATATAGATTCACAGAAACATCCGCCCATTATAACGTTCGGTAAGCCAGATGTGGTAGTTGAAGGGCTACTAAGGGCCAACTGCACAAGTGCACCGGCAGCTCCTGCACCAAAGCTTACTTGGTACATAAATAAAGAAGAGGTAAGACTTTCTATATATAAATGATTATGTTGATTTCATTATCTTATGTAAATTTTAAAAATATTTATTCTACTTGCTTGCTTGTACTCCCCGCTAACAAGGAGGTATAGAAAAAACCGTTCAAGTGCGAGTTGGACTTGTCCATAGAGGGTTCCGTGCTAATTTCAAGATTATAATTAAATAAGTACAACTTAAAACAAATAACCAACTTACTTTTTATTATTATTATTATTTATAGTTTCTTTCTGTTACGATTTTTTTTTTGTTGAATTGGCCGAAACTTTAGTTTTAAATGTATAGATTATTGTGTGAAGTGATAATGTTTTTAGAACATGAAAGTAGTTTAGATTTGTAAATAAATAATAGCGTAGTTCAAGGGGGCGAAGCTGCCGGCGGGTCGCTAGTTAATAATATATTTTTCTTTGTAGGTACCTCGAGAAACCGTAAGACATTTCTCTTATCGAGTTTCCAGTTTAACAAGGACCAAAGGTGGTGGAGTTCGACATAGAAAGTATCAGCATAGATATATTGCACCAGAATTGAATTACACAGCTAAGTACTGGGCGTTAGCTGGCGATACGACGATATTACCACCATTGAACCTGACGAAACAAAGTAAATGCACCTTTAAAGATGATCTTAATGCAAGTTTAGCTAAGGTATGTAAAACAAATAGGTACATAAATTTTGTAGAAATTATCTTTATATTATATTTAAAATTCTTTTATTACTGGGTGGCTGGCAGACAACACACAGACGAAATTGGATTTCTCGAATTTCGGAAAATTCGGAAGGATTAATATTTTCATTTCTTCGCGTCCAAGGCAAAACTCAACGCCGGTATTTTGCCTTGGACGCGAACTTTTGATGCCTCAAAAAATTCGGCGAAAAGTGGAGAACAAAATGTCTTTAAACTAGATTCCCTCTGCCCACCCTGCTGTGTGCGGGATACAGAGTGCAGCTGATTTAATATTATTCGAGAACGAAATGAGATATAGTCAGCATACAAAATATTAAATCTATCAGTAGATATATAAATTTTAACAAGTAGGGTTGTAGTGAAACACCTCTGTAGCATACACAAATATAACGTTACGTAGCCTGATCATGTTCAAACTAATTTTTTTACCAATCAAACCAAATAAATAATAAACAACCAGAAAATTATTTGGTGATCCAAAATTAATCTATAAAAAAAACATACATGAAGATAAGTGAAAATCTAAATTTTCTTGAAAGTAATATTTTGTAATGATTAGAAGAAAATATATGCACAATCAATGAACATAGTAATGACTGCTTAGGATCTGATTTGACCAAAAGTCCTAGATTGAATACAGGTAAAAAAGGCCACATTATATTAGGTACTCTATCAGATTTAAAATGATGTTCCTAGATATATGACACAGGACTGCAACTTGGAACCCGTAGCTGTTAGAGGATTATGACTTTAAGCCCACTCTTTTATACTATAAGGTCTGATTTCTTAAATCCAGCAGAATTTATTACTTACAATGACGAATTAAATAACATTTTCTATTATATATGTCGTTCTATACGTACCTATATATATTCTTTCTATTAGATTCATAAAATACCAAAAGACCCTGTTCCACAACCTATAACGCTATGGGTATCAATCTTGGAACTCCGCACACCAGCACACGGAAGGCTTCTACTGACATGCACAGCGACTATACCAGATGAAGTAGGCCCTGGAGAACCATATGCTGATAATAAAAAACAAACTGTCACAGGTAAAAAAGTACTATACTTTATTTTAATTTATCAATAAGGAAGTATTTTTTATTGGTTGCTAGTGAAATCCATAATTTTTTTCAAATAACATGTTAAACCAAGTTCAATGACTGGACTAAAAAAGTCCATAATCATAGAGAATATTTTATTTAATTTAAATTATCAAGATTTCGGCTGGCGCCAGATACTGTGTTTTAGTTTTATTATAGTACCTATATTGTAAGCGCAGAGTTATAATATTAAGGGCCAGTTTCACCACTGGCTGATAAAATCCTGGACAGCCAGACAATCTATAATTTTTGGTGTCACAGGATACACATTCAACACATGCATTTCATTTGTACATACTTATTTATAATTTAAAAATGTAAAAAATCGCCTAAAATATTTTAGGTTAGGCTTTCGTTCTTTAATGAGAAAATTATTCTTGAAAATATAAGACACAGTTATTTTGTATTTTCATCCTCTGTCTGGAACTTTATTCGTAACCGGTGAAACTGGACCTAAATATAAAATTAAAAAACTCAAAATTTTCAGTGGCTGTGAATGAACTAGTTTTTAAAAGACCACAACTGGAGACGGGAATATATGACAACGGGACTTCCTCTTGTACAGAAATTTATTATCTAATTTTATTTATTGGATACGGAATCATTATAAATGATCTACGTCAGCGAATGCAATAAATGTATATTCAAATTTGTTAGCCAGTTACAAATATTTTATTACTAAATTTCATTAAATTAATAATAAAGTTGTTTGTAAAGCTGTTTTATTTTTTCTCATGATCAGCGGAGAGTGGGGAACTGATGTGTTTAAATGGGAACAGAGTGTCTAAACTCCAGGTTCCCAGGTTTCCTTTGCATACCCTGCTGTGTGTGGGATACAGCGTGAAGTTAAAAAAAGAAAATTAATTATTAAAAAAAGAATTAATGATTGATATGCTGTTTTTTTTTGTATTATTGTAAATATTGTTTGTGATAAACACAAAATACAAAGTGTATGTATAAATAACAATAATAATAGCAGGCACAAATGTATTGTATTATTTAATTTTTTGTTGTATTTATTCTGTTCTCTTCTGTTCTTTTGAATATGGCGTTTCGAGCGTGCCAGTTGAGCACAAAACTACTTCACCAAATTTTATTTATTGTAATGTAATGATTAAAATTGGAACATAATGTGTTTGCTTTTGTCATTCATATTGATATGAAAAGAGTATAATATTTTGTATAATAGATACCTCTTCGTATTTTTGTAGATACTACTAGTATTTATTAGATGTAATAACCGAGCTACAATTGACTGTTTTAAACTACAGTCATTGTCAAACTCGGTGTTAAATGTCTTCCTGCTCTGTACCCAGATTTGTAGAGAATTTAAAAAATATATAAATAAAATAAAAAGCCATTTAAAAAGCTAGTTGCTAAATGGCCTTATATTTACTAGTAGTAATTTAGGTGAGCTGTTATGGATAAAATTATATATTTTTAGTAATTACAGTTATTACCCTTAATAAAGAATTCGAAAGATATTTGTTTTTTCATTTTACCTACAGCATCTTTATTTGGGTGCAATGTTTTTCTCTTAACTCTATATTTTTTTAAAAAGAACCATAGTTTAAGATATTTCTATTATTGGCCCTGAGAGTTCACCAGAGTGGGTAAAAATAAATAATTCCTTCTTCCGAGTAGGGATTGAACACTAAATAAAGGCCGGCAACGCACCTGTAACTCCTCTGGTGTTGCACGGGGTCGTGGGCGACGGTGATCACTCTAGGTGACCCGAACGCTCGTTTGCCTTGTCCTTTTACCATAAAAAAAAAAAAAAAAAAAGTTTATTTAATTTTTTTAAACAAACTTTAAGTTAATTATTAACACAAAAATAGATAAATAGATTAAGACAAATTTACTTATAGCTATATAAAGTATACCCAGTATTTAATCTTAAGACATTCCCCTTTTTTTTGAGATATTGCATGTCGAGTGGCAGAACTCAACGCCGCGCTTTGTCTTTGAACAAATATACCCATATAAAATCATGATCAAATAAACAAATACTAAATTTTTGTAGTATTTCCATTTTTTTCTAACGTTTGAATGAATATCAAAAAGGATAATACGAGCCTTTTCGACGTACGTCATATAGATAATTAATCAATCATCACTTTATATATATATATATATATATATATATATATATATATATATATATATATATAAAACGATTTTCGTTAAAAGGACCATAGCACTGAAATAGTCACGTTCATATTTACATGTCTAATCTTAGCACTCGACTATATGTATATATAATAAAAAAATATTAGAAAATATAAAATAATATGCTAAATGTCAATAGCTTTGATATTTTTCTTTCTATATACCTATATAGTAAATAGTATTATGTTATTCATTCGTAAGTGCATATTATATCGACACAACATCTGGCAATGACGGTTCCGAGTTCGATTCTGACACCGGTAAATAAATTATTTTCGTTTGTTTGTTCTCGCCAGAAGGCTAAGCGCGGCGTTGATTTCCGCCACTTAACACGCAATGTCTCGAAAATTGGGCATCAGAGTGTTGGAATACTAAGGCTGTTGATGATGATGATACCCACAATCGATGAAGATGCAATAACCATCCAATCATTTGATTTAAATAAATTTTTAATATACACTTCCATTATCTTCCAGTTATTTTAGGTAAAATAATATATAAAAAGTTACTATTACTTTAAGCCAAATTTTATTTCAATAATCAAAAGGATAAATAAATAAATATTATCGAATCTCTGAAGAAAACTAGGAATACATTTCTTTTCAAAACCTTTCGTTCACTTGTCTTATAATCTCTGAAGGCGAAGTGCTGCAAATTGCTCAGTGCAAGTATTTTGCTATAAAGGAAATTCTTCATTGAAACTTTACACTACGAATATTTGCGCAAGTTCTAATTTTATTCCGTTATTGATTGCGCTTAGAATGCTCATAGGTAGAATTTAGGATGGCACCAAAACTGTGTGGAATTAACCTTCGAATTAAAGTACGTACTATCTGCTATTCACATAATATATGAAGCGCTATGTAAAAAGCCTTTAGGCTTTTTAGTAATTAAGCCTTTTCAATCAGAGAGCAAACTCTCCTGAAGCAACTATTGTATGTAATATTTTTCAGGCACGCCTAGTTAAACCACTCTGTTCCCCATTTTCCACCGAATTCTAGAGGCATTGCGTGTAAGTGGCACACTTACAGGCACACTTTACGCCCTAGCGTGACGATTGGCCTCAATTACAAAAGTTTATTTAAAATTATAAAAACTTCCTCTTCTTTCAGAGTTTTGTGGACAATGCTGTATCGGTAGTTATTTCCGTCTCGAAATAGAACTGTTTAAGTAAAAAGTAGGATACAATGTTTCATTACAATTTTAAAGTTGCGATGGAAATTTCACAGACTCTCTTGAGAATATTAAGTTGACTGAACTTAAATTAAACCAGCTTTTTAGATTAACTATCTAAATGAATCTTTGTTTCTTGGCCGACAAAGGTTTTGTAATAGTAATTTATAAAATAATTTAATAATTTATAAGTAAAATCGCGGAGAACTTTTATCTATGTGCGTAACGATCAAATAGTTATAAAGATTCTCTGATTGTCTAGATTGAGGTAATTACTATTTTTTAAATGTATTTTTATTATGAAATCTAAATAATATTTAAATATTAAGTGTTATTATTTTTAATATTACGATTGCTTTTAATTTGTTTTAGACATGATACTGTCTTGTAAATCGATAAAAGCCGGCTGCCTGCGTGAAAAAGCATCATACATTGTCACGTTCCAACGAGAGCGCGAAACAAACGATAGAGACATACGCTCGGCCTAAGCATTCGGCTGGGGAGACACTCTCCATTCATTATTATTATTAATAATAGATTGAAAGTAACAATTTACTTATCTGCATAATTTAATTAAAAATATTAGGATTAAAGAATTAAATTGGAGTGCAAATAAATAACAATTTATTTACAGAGTTGTAATTTTTAAGTAATTCCTTCCCTATAAAGTAATAATAATTCAATTCATGTTATCTTATGACGGCATCACGTATAATTGTTAATATAATTGTTAAGAACAGACAACCAGATTTTGTTGAATTTTCAAATGCAGATGTATTGATTAATTCTAACTCAAAGTTATATCAACCAGGGTACTGTACGAAAAGCTAGGAAAAAACACAAAAAAATTATTAAAAAAATCTATTTCTAAATGAAAATCTCTTTATAATATTAAAACCTAATTCTTGAAACATTTTTTATAATGAGCCCCAAGCAAGCCCCAAGCCATGGGACCTATCGGCATTATGAAATTGTTTCAGCATATCTTGTCTCTGCAATATTATTATTTTGCGCTCTATAGTTGCCATCATAGACAACACATGAAAATCTGGAAGAATTCAAAAATAATAATATTTAATATAAAAATATTACCTTTTACAGGACGTATTGCCGACGACTGCCGTATCCAAGATAGATTATATTGTATTGGGTATAAAACTTAGAGCTATTTTTTAATCTGGTTAAATAGCTGGATCCTACCTGCCAGTATATCCATACCTATATTATAAATTCGAAAGTTACTCTGTCTGTCTGCCTGTCTTTTCCGCAATCAGGGTTAAACCTGTAATCGAATTGTAAATAAAATACTCATATAGAGATACTTGAGGGTCTTGGGATGAACATAGGTTTTTTTTCTCATATTATCCATATTTACTAATATGTTAAAATAATTTTTAATTTGACATGTAATTTTTTCCGCCATGTTCATAACAGCCGTCTCTACGCGACCGTTGCTAGGCAACGGCTTGTAGAGTTTGTTGGAAACTGTTGAAAAGAATAAATAGTATTCTTTATAATATTAAAATTTTCTGTTATTTTAATAATAATAATTGTAGTATATGATTTCGATAATTTAATAAAAAAATATTGATCTCGTCAGGTCGTCATTCAATTCACATGACATCCGTCACAGTGAGTGATATTATTGTTATCTGAAGCTACTCTGACCGCAAGAACAGTTTATTACTTTGATCGGTTATCGTAAGCTGAGCTTTGCATTTATGTGAGTGATCAAGATTCTAAAGATTTCAGAAAAAAAAAACCAATTCTTCTGCATAATTTTCACTCTTATCTTGTTCTTTTGGTTGTGTTAGTAATGAATTGTTTCGTTATTATTAAACACTATAATTTTTGTTATCAAACAAAAAACATATATTAAGATTTAAACATATGACTTTGCTACCAGTACAAAATGTGTAGTTAACGAAGGTTGCGCCGCGCCTTATGCCATATTAGTATTATCTAGTGCAAGGCTTCTAGCCGTCGTCATATCTACGCTATCAGTGTACACTCACACAAATGCAATGTTCAGCTTACGCCTCGCAGACTGTACTTAATTTTTATTGTGAGAACCACATGAAAGATCACAACTTTTCTACACTAGCTCGTTTGTCTCTAAAAGTATAAAACGTAATAAAAGTGTTGATGGCCGTAACTTATGTGCAACATAGCGCACACAATGTAGACTTCGTTGTTATGAAAAATAAAATGGGGAATCTGTACTGGCTATACTGACTATTCATTTAAACTTACATCAATGTAAGGTAGACATGGTTAAAACGACTATTTGTCACGAAAGCGTCTTCAAATATGATATGCCTCGTTTATGGTTAAAATATATCGTGGGTTTCAAGTTACATAAAACAAATCGTTTCAGAGAGAGAGAGAGAGAGAGAGAATGACAGTATATTTACGGCTACAATTTTTTTATTATAAGCTCTTAATCGAAAGCAGTCAATGAAGTGTTTGTTGTAGTGAAAATCTGTTTTTAATTTGGCAAAGAGAAAAGAGCGGTTTTTAAGTAAAATAACAGGTTTTTGTAATATTTTCAAATATTTTTTTATGATTTCTTATATAAAGGCCATACGATTCTAAATGTCAGCAGGGATAGGTACCTACATTATTTTGAAACTTTATATGGATTGCAGCACACGAGGTTCATAAAAGCTGAGAATATGAAAGAGAATTTTGCTGAATCAGTAGGAACTACTTTCAATCTTTGTAAAGATTGAAGATAAATATGAATTTTCCATTTTGTCCTAAAACGTAAAAAAATTATGTAATCATAATAGTCTTTAAAGTACATTAGTATATATATATATATATTTAAAAAGTGTTATACGCTAGGGTACGCTAGGAAAACGTTAGGGTACGCTAAGATAAGATAAATACAATTAATAATATAATACGTGTAGTTTTATAAAGAGAAATATATTATAAAGGAAACGAAGTAAAGAAAGCACAGAAGGACGAACAGATGGACTTACGGAAGGATTACAATATGAATTAGAAGAGAAAACTTAAGAATACAAGACAGCATAATTAGCAATAGGCGTTTCGGAATTAGGAGTGACTGCGGGACAAAACTCTTGTATGTGGTTGCAGTTAATATTTAAATAAATATTTCATGTCCTCAAGATTAGGTCGAACCCACTACCAGTTTTATACAACTAGTTACATTACCAAGCAGAAGTTACATACGTAAATAAAGAAGCCGTATAATTAGATTGTTTTGGAAAAGAAATTAAGATTCTAATTTTGTCCTGAGATGTTTGATTTCATCACCTTTGTAAAATACGCTTAAGACATTAATTATCATAATTGATTCTAGTTAAATATAAAATAAGGCCTATAACTAGTGATATTTGCGATACGTGACATTTAAAGCTCGCTGAACTTTTGCGACCTAGAATGCAAAATTAGATGATGGCAGCTAAGTTAAACTTATCTGGGGTATGGGTTGGTATGATTTAAATTTATATAGGTACGTATAACCGTCGATTTGCCTGCGTCTCCGCGAACGTGGTGAAATGCAAATAAGTAAGAGTTGTGTATGACACACGACACAGAAGTGACCGGGTGTAACTAATTGCAGGCAAAGTGGGTTTTCAGTAAAAAATTACATTCCTGTATAATAGAACTATCTTATACAATTATCATTTGTATGATAAAAAATTAAGGAGCTTTCATTTTGCTTAGGACAATATACGTTAAGGTAGATGTATCTTGGCATGTCGTGAAGTTAGCTCTCTAATTTGGGCATCCTCTACTCGAGAAGAAGATAATCAAAGGCCTGCAACGCTCCTGTACCTCCTCTGGTGTTGCACGGGGTAGTGGGTGGCGGTGATCATATACCATCAGGTGACCCAAACGCTCGTTCACCTTGTCCTTTTTCATAAAAAAAAGAAATAAAATCTAAAACAAAATATGCGTAGCCATCTATTATACAGCTAACACAACTTCTCAGTCGTTCTGTGATTGCGTATATTTATTATTCAGTAAAATAACTGAGGTTATTGTGTATATGTTTACAGTATAAGAATATTAGAAGCCAGTTGTGGAGGAGGCCAGGAGTACAAAGTGTGCCTGTAAACGCGACTGGTTGTGGGTTCAATCCCCACTCGAGGAAATTAAATATTTATTTAAATTTATATTTACATTTCTTCGCTCTGGTGTAGCAACAAAGCCCGGAGTTGAGTTCCGTCACTCAACACGTAATGACTACAGCATTGGGCGACTTTTTTTGAAACAAGTTTTAATGTTTACCGCCACCTACTGGACTTTAAATATAATTTATTTGTATCGTATGAAAGAGTTTATTTGTATACAATTTATGAGATAATATAATATGCAAACATAGATGGCGAATCATAATTCCATACTCTTATCTGGTCAGCGCCATCTAGTTTACCAAAAAAAAAATATTGCGACAATCCAAGCCACTGTCGGCCTATGCCAGACATTTTTACTCTTTAGTAAGATAGCGCTGCTCTACAATTATTTCATAAAGTTGATGTCATCGTATCAACGAATACGAGTAAGTCGTGGTCTATGCTAAATAAATATTACATTTTATATAAAATCATAAATATATATGTATATATTTGAAAAATTTACATTACATTACAATTCTGACCACATCGCTATAAAAATGCATAAGGGAGAGAGATAAATTCCATTTTATTATTTTTAATCTTTATATATTACTGAGAACTAGACTTACGTTATTATATACATACATTTTCTATATCTATACAATATGTCCTTAAGAGAGTCATCAATTTCACTTCCCAAGTTCCAATTTCAGTTACCGTACCGCTGTTCTTTTCGTGCTCCCATTCAATAGACTGGCAAGATCGGGAGAATCTGCAAAAAATATGTTATTTCTTGTGGTGTAGAAATTTATACCAAACCTTTCGATGCTGCAGTCCATGAACAGATCCACTCCTTTGGTTTTTAATAATATGTGCATGTGGCAGCTTTTAGGTGATGCATTGGCATGTATGTGTTGGGTTGCGAATGTTGGACTATCTGTGTGTAAAGTGCACGCGGGTATGGGTGACCTGTGCTGTTTCTACGCGGACCTGTCAGCTTAATCGATAAGCGCTTTCCGAGAGCTCGAGTCTGCCAGAATATTTGGCAGATAATCCTCGGTCAGACCTCTCTCGATTTCCACTTCGAGTTCCAATCGGGCAGCAGCAAACCTTGTGTACTCCAGTAGTATGTGCGATTTTGATATAATTCACATCCCGAAGAATCCTTCAACTTAAACCTGTTACGATATCCTGCTATACTTACCTCTGTGACTTGTCAATAACAGTTAAAGTGTAACTCACGGGGTAAATCACGTAGTGCTGACTATTTTATAAGCTTTTTCTACGTCTGGGAAGATTATTTGCCAACTGTCCCCATCTGAGAAGTTTCATTTCTGACCTTGCCATATGTCAACAAATTCTTCTCTTAATGATCTTTTAATATATAACAGGGGAATTTTATCATAGTCATAGCTTTGGGCAGAATATGTTAATGCTTTTGTCAACTCGATCGTTTCGTCGGCGCGTTCATTCCTTCTACTCACATGCGCCCTAAGCCGAAAAAAATCTATTTTCCTGTTTCCTTCTGCTCCGATCTTCCTTGCATTTTCATACGACCTTCCTTACAGAACTTGGGAACAGAGTGATCAAGGTGTTCTTTTAATTTTCTTCCATATAGGTGTAACATGAAATCACTTATGGTTATAAATACAATTTCATAATAATTGGTAAATTTTACTTTAATAATAAGTAAGTTTATATTTCAAAACGAATTGAAGTACAAGTTTATATTCGCTTACATAATTGTGTACAGGTATTTCATATGCATGACTGTCACAAGCCTTTATAAGCAAGATAAACATATATCTGCAATAAAAGTAAAATTTAGAATAACATGTAACTGGTTTTTTTTAAGTATTGTCGTAATTTCACTTAATTTTTTGGTACAATGTGTTTTAATATAATATAGTAAAGACGAGTTACGGATCTGTTTTGATAATATTAGTAGATAAAAGCAGCTTCACGCTTTTCCCTGCGTAGTTTCTGCAAGGTAGGCAAGCTCCCCTTGCCGAGGGAGGGAGGGACTTTGCGGGTGGAGTGACGAACCTCAACGCCTAATAACAAAATTTGACGCCGTTGTGGCACAGGGGGAGCATGCCACTGTAAGCTCGAAAGTTGGGGGAATGAAATATTTTTATTTCTTTGCTCTGGTAACGAGGCAAAGCGCGGCGTTAAGTTTAGTCATAAGACTCAAGAAAACACCGGTAAGTGGAAAACGAAAATGTCTTAAGACACACTTAAGGCTACCATTTCACCTGCCTACCTTATTTTACCAGGATGCAGTCTGTAGCTATAAAAATAGAAACAATAATAATAAAATAAGTAAGGATTGAATCAATACCGTAGCTTCTAGTGCTCCGTTCTCGTTAGGGATACAGCGTGAATTTAAAAAGAATAAAAAAAAAAGAAAAATTATGAATATCTTTGTTTATCGTTACATCTGTTACATGATCTTGGACTAGCAAAGAGTTGTATGAGACACATTGGAAGTGGCTGAGATAACTCTGTCTACATGTACTGTGAAACGATTAACACGATATAATATGGAAGAAAAAAAGCAGAATTTCCCCCTCGAACCCGTAACCGTCGTGTTTACAGTCGCACGCTTCTTGCTTGCCAGTCCCTGCGACATGACGGTCTAAAAAATTGTAATATTTTTAAAGGCGTGTGTATCAACATTTTAATTAATATTAAAATAATTATAGTTATATTTTAATTAATATTAAAATAATTATAGTTATTGGATTATAATTGGATATTGAAGTGAACGAACAATGCTGTGAGATAGTTTATTTGTTTATAAGCGAAGTTCGTAATACACTTCGAAGTCATTTATTTTTACTCGATGCAGTTAGAATTTAAATAGGATTTGTTGAAAAACTTTTAGATCTGGGTTATTGGACTGAATGAAGTTAGTTCTTGTGACTTAAACATATTACGCACTTCATTTGTTTAATAAACTTTTTTATTATTTACAATGTTTTTAGTAAGAAGTTTAATAAATATCTTAATAGCTATCGATTTTTTTTATTATTTACCAGTAGCCCACCTGCAGCTACGCCCGCTTAAATTAAATAAATATTATGTAAGTGTATTTAGAGAAAAATGTTTGATTATTTTAGAATGGTTATCTATATTGTTGTACACTTCATCAATTGTAATTTAAATCTTTTCAGTTTTTATTTGATTTTTTTTTCGCAAAAATTGTCGTGTTAAATAAAAAAAATATTTAGTTCTTACATCTCTATCCATCATTCATCTCGATTCCAAGAGAGAATCTAGTGTCCCGAGTCTTTGACAGGATATCTGCCTACCCGGGCCATGTGGAATAAAGTGACGGTGCCTGCCTATAAATGCTAATAAATACTGAAAATGAATCCAGTGGTGATTGGAAATATTCTTGAACAGTGTAATAAGCTTTGCTTGTTAGTACGTTTTTACAGTTACTTTAAATTGTGGTAGTGACAAACTTGGAATACACTGCGGAATTTTATTATATACACGTATATATACTCAGACCCATAAATAATTTATTAACTTGTTGGAGGCGAAAGCTTATTTTATTTTATGGGCATAAATCCACAGGTATATTTTTTACTTACAGCACTCTGTTTTTATTTCTTCTTAGTTTACATGGATAGAATGCACCATATTCTTACTTGATCACTTACTTGTGTTTTCCATAAAAAAACAATGAAAAAGTCACGAACCTCATAACGTGGGGACATTTTGACTCACGGTATCTATGTATATGCAATACTTACCTGAGACACAAGTGCATCATTTGGGACCTTTGGTGGTGTACAGATTTGGCTCGGATCAAATAGAAAATTTATCAAATAAAAAAATTGAAAGAAATATATGAAAAGGTTTTGCAAGTGAGTAATTTTGACTCACTTTATGTATCTAGGGTTAATGTCCTCCTTTATACATGTAAAGGATGACATTAACATGCGTAGATATCTACGTACCTAGTTTATTGCGGACGAGAGAACCTTCTGCCGAGATAAGTATCTCAACACTTTCAATGAATGGAAGGAGGATATCAGCCTCTAATCCTTCTTCTTAAGAAAAGAAAAACATATAAGAACGTCGTTATACCAAGTAAATATTACTGGAATGACAAAAGAAAAAAAGAGAATTTATAACACAACACAAATAGAGAAAGTAATCATTATTTTAGAAAAAATTACGATGACGCCCTATCTGTTATATGTGATAAAAAATTATAAATATTTAAAAGTATATATAACATTATAACAATCCAAGGATTTAATAAAAGGATAATAATTCTTAATTACTTAGAGCCATTTGGACATTGGACCTCATACACTTGTTTGGATTTTTCTTTTACACAACATAGAGAACATATACCCTGCACTGCAGGCATCTATCCTTCTTAGTATTTTTTTAGTTTGACAACTATCCATATAGAAAGGCATCTCTGAAAAAGGGTTCCGCGAAAAGCCAAATTCTGCGAAAACTGTAATTGATAGGT
>DWGR01000515.1:0-22027 GCA_018247715.1 Heliconius burneyi | reverse complement strand
GTAAGATAACATTACTATTACTACCATCCACTTCTGATGTTTGTTCGATACGATAACCCTCTTATTTTTCATTCCGTGAATTATTTAATTTATCTTTATTTATTCTTTATTATCGTTTTTCTAACACACGCAAGTGGCGCCACGCTCTTAGTTAACGTTTTTTTAAAACAACAAACAAATTTTGCAAACCATTGCCTAGCAACGACGTTTGTTTTTAAGATGGCGGATAGATTGCATGTCAAATAAATTAATATTTTAATATATAGTTTATATGGATAATATTACAAATATGAGAAAAAAAGTAACCTATGTTCATCCCGAGACCCTCAAGTATCTCTTTATGAGTATTTTATTACAAATGGATTACGGGTTTGACCCTGATTGCGTAAAAGACAGACAGGGATGGGATCATCAAAATAGTCTGTTTCTTTTCCACCATGAAATGCCCTACAGATATGTTTCCTATTATGTGGGAATTCAATAGAATTTTTATGCGTACCCGCGCATGAGAAGTTTTTTGTAGCGGCCTCCTTTGAAAATTTAACTTTTTGTTACCCATATCTAATAAAAATATTTTTAATTTGTCACTTTTTCATTTGATTTTCTTTCCAAATTCACCCTTTACGTTGAAAAAAGTAATTTTACTGTCAAATTCAGATACTTCAATTATACGCTTAATTCACTTTAAGCGTTCAGTGAATTGTTTAACGCTAATTCATATCTCTGAGTGAAGTCTACTTGTAAAGGTACTAACTATTTACATTTTGTTACGTGATAAGTATTTGTTTTACAAAAAATAAAATAAATTGTCTTGTAAAATAAAAATGCAGCTTTGAATAATTTTTTCGAATGGACATTATTGCTGTTGACCTGGATTGGTCTTGACAGCGTCATTGAGTGAGGCGGGGCGAGAGTAGCTCTCTCCTGAAGAAAAAGTACGAGCTTTGATGGGCTTTCTGAAAAATTACAGTGGGTAGAAATTAACAACCATCGTCAGACGCTCCTGCACTATACCACGATGGCCCCAAAACTCTTACTACTTTACTTACGTGTGTACATTTCGCGAGGCGTAAGCTAGATTTGGCATTTGTGTAAAATCATATTTTTATAAAGTAGACCTAGAATAATATTTCTAAAGAAGAAATTTCTGAAAAATCAATAAAATAAATTACATAAACAATATATTTTTAACAGCATCATCATAAAGCTTACTCTCGTTTGATGTTTCGTTTAAGTATAATAAATATACAGTCAAACAAGACTAAGGTGACAGCGCCGAATTCCACCACCTTTAAGGCGATTTATATAAATTAATTAAAAATACAATTTATAGAATCACTAAAGATATTTGTTTTCAACTTTCAGCGTTGAAATGGAAATAGCGACTACCCTGACAGAAAATCGAACCTATAAAAATCGCGTTAACAATAAGACGATGTGAAGAAAAGTTGAAGATATAAAGATTACAATTTATATTTGGTATCGATATCAATGTGAGTTTGGAGGTCGATGCGACACATTGTACTTTGGCGGTAACACAAGAATGCCTTACCGAAGAGATCGTGTGATTCCTTTGAATTGAATGTGTAGGAATAAGAGGCGTGATTGTGGTTCCATCAGATATTTTCCCTTTAGGTCACGTACATAGAAAAGGAGATACTATTATATTGGAATTGGTATCATTAGAACAAAAACAACTTCATTATTTTTTACCAAATGGTAGGTTAGTTGTAGGGGGTCAAGAATGCCTCACCTTCTGACAATTTTTCTAAAGCAAATCAAATCAACTTCACGCTGTATCCCGCACACAACAGGGTAGGCAGAGGGAACCTATTGGTAAGACGCTCTGTTCCCCAATTTCTGCCGAATTCTGGAGGCATTGCGTGTTGAGTGGCAGAAGTCAACACCACGCTTTGCCTCGACAACAGAGCAAAGAAATATAAATATAAAAAATATATCATTTCCTCGAGTGGGGATCGGTTCGATCCCGTTACGTTGCAGTAATACCATTGTGCCGCTGCGCCACGACGACCTCAATAAATAAATTATAATTTATTATTTAATTATAATAAATTATATTTTATTTCAACATAATACTAGGGACATATATTTAAACGTTTACAAAATAAACAACACTGTCAATGGTATCATGAATTATTTCCTTCGTTGTTTGTTATAGTAAAATTTACTGAAAATCGTTTGTATTTAATTATATTAATATATACTAGTTTTAAGTCCTAGTTTTACTTAAATAAAATTATATTTATATTTAATAATAAAATCTGCTTCACGCTGTATCCCTCTTATAGCAGGATAAGGAGCAGGAGGGGCTTGGACAATCTATTCCCCGCGTACTAAAATATATTTAATACATGACGAGTTGAGTGACGGAACTAAACGATGACATAGTCCTACTGTAAGTAAAATGGTTTTGGGTTGGATTTCCACTCGGAGTACTAAATAATTGATATTTCTTTCCTCTGATAGCGAGCTTTAGCCGCTTAACACGTAATAAGAATGCGGTAGAATTTGGGGACGGAAGTATCTTTATGGCAACAGAGTGCCAAACTAGGTTCCCATGTTTATTCTTCCCACCCTATTATGGGCGGCAAAAATAATAAAATTAGTTTGGACACTTAAAATATGTCATGTTCACCACACTCGCTGAGCCGCAGATCAGAATCAATAACAGATCCTCTTTTTTCTTTCATAAAAATAAAAAGAGTCAATGATAATTATATAAAAAAGTATGGAAAACAATAAATAAACAAGAAATACAATTTTCCTGTAAAAACTATACCACTTCTACATAATACTCTTACATCAAGTACGTGACTTTTTTGTTTCCTTCATCACGTTTGTAATGAAGAATCTTATTTCCCGATATTAAAGTCTAACTTTGTGTACTAACTGTATGTCATATGCGGTCATTGGTTCTCTACAAAATATAATGTTCAACTTTTCGCAACTTCAGTTCATTTTGTATGTGTATTATTTTTTTGAATAAATATTAGTTTGTGAGAAACATCTAATCTAACTTTATATGCCTTTTTATAGTGTCAAGGCACTCTTTTGGTCGTTCGGGATATTACGTGTTTAGTGGCAGAACCTAACGCCGCCTTTATCGCCTACAGCTGGGTAATAAACATATTTGTCCACACTGCTGAGATAAAAAAACTCTCAATAGTCCCTCACCAGCTTAAAAATCTATTACCTGTGTGGTCTAATCTGTGAAATCAGTAAAAAATCAAAGAATATTGTACTGTCTTCTTTTTTAAAATTTTATAATAAGAAATGTGTTAAAAAACCTTAATATTAATTTAGGGAACATTAAAATTTAATTATAGCCGACTTAGAACCCGCGCCTCTTGGAATCATCCAACATTTGTGCAATAACACTTAATTTTAAAAATGAGACCTATCTTCTAAAAACGATAAAAAAGATAAAATAGTTTTGGTAAAATATATGTAGTCATTAATTTAAAGTGCAGTTTTAGTAAGTAGCCTTTCAAAAGATAATTTTGTTCAAAACACACCTGATGAAGAGAGAGATACGAGGTGGACGTGTGCACTCTACTTGGATAATAGTTGTAAGCTAGCAAACCAGCGATTTTTGGCACAAACTTACTGAAATCTATTTTTTTCAATGAACGTAATGATTACGACTTAAATACAAGAAATCGAGTTTAAAAAACCGATTTACTAAATAGGTAAATTCTAGCATTTCATTGTAAGAGAGTTGCATCTAGAATTTATTTCGAATAACACTAACTAACAAAAAATTATTTCTTAAATTAATAAATCTTTTAGCCCGGTGGCTAAATTAAATTTGATTCACACAACCAATCTATCACTCGTGTAAACTATACTTGTCTAATTAGCTTAAGCTATTATCAAATTTATATATTTACATTTTTCATACATTTTGATTTCAGCCGTGGCACAGGGGAGTTTAAGTAAGTTACTGTAAGCGGGACAGATTTTGGGTTCGATTCCCACTCAAGGAACTGAAATATTTAATATTTTAATTTCTTCGCTCTAATACCGAGGCAGAGCGCCGAGTTCCGCCACTCAACATGCTACATCTCCAAAATTCTCCGGAAAAGTGGAAACAGAAGTGCCCTAATGTGAACGTGGTGTTTTAACGCTAGGTTCCTGGTTTTTATCCTGCTATATGTAGGTTACAGCGGGAAACTATTATTACCATAATATATATGTAAGTTATATACATGCAAGAATTTCAAAATTTAAATAAGTAAATCGCTACATTATAAGAAAACAATACAAAAGGTTTCATGGCCATAACTGAAGTTGAACGCCTGGAACTAATTGGCGGATAGAATTGACAGCCGGTAATGGCGATAAACGTCCAGCATAACATATCCTTCCTGGTAACTGATGAACGTTGTCAACAAGTTTGGAAACAATTTTTGGATGTTATGTATTATGATATGAAAAGGTAGCATTATATTTGTTTGGATACTAATTCTATACTTATATTGTAAAAGAAGAAGGAAGAGTTTGCTTGGTTAAGCTCGCTGATCTCAGAAACTGCTGCTATTTCATTTCCTCGAGAGAGAATAGACCCCACAACCACAACATGTTTAAAATATGATTTACAATTTACTGATTGTAGTAAAATTATATAAAACGCAATTGCTATGTCGATCTAGGCCCCGTCTCCGTATTGCTTAACACACGTTTTTTTAAAAGGCATCGATACCCATTTTCAAGCTTTCCGAAAATGTGTATCGAAGAAATAAATTTTCTCCGCTTGCCCTACTTTATTCCGAAAATGCGTTGTAGTAAGAACTAAGTTTTTAATAACACAAACTTTGAAATTTTCATATATTGTTGTTAAGCGTGTACACGTAATTATAATGTTCAGAAGGGCTAGTTAAACAGAATGCGTCGTTGAGTTTACACGTTTGTTCTAACTCGTGAACCTCAAATATTTATTTTATAGACAACATAATTAATATGCTCAATATAATTTTAATTATAATTTATTTATTGATTATTAATTCATATATAAAATTAATTAGCCAGCCACGCAACTATTTGTGAATCTAATATTAAGAGACTCGGTCCCCTCCTTTTCGTGAAATTTTGAAGGTATTACGTGTTGATCGGCGTAACTCAACGCCAAAAAACATATCTTTATTTTTTTCTTAACTAAAAGATACAAGCACAACTGCTGTCGTAGGCATTTTTTTACTTTTAAAAAACAACAATTTCTTGCTACGAGTGGGAATCGTATCTACAACCGTCGCCTTTGTGGTTCATAAATAAAAAGAATATATCAATATAAATTATTTAGTTCAACAAAATTACTACAGTTTTTCTTCTTATTTATAACATGAGAGTAATTTCGATTTAAAAAAATATATTGCTTAGCTCAAGCGGGCGAAGCCGCGAGCGTGTCGCTAGCAAGTAATATATTCCCGTAAATCGATTTAAGCCATTATGTTAATGAAGCTTGCATTCCACTACATAATGTTCCGTCCACATCGAGGTCATCGCGGATGACTGCGTATGACCATCGACTATTATGTCAAGTGTCTTACGTAAGCTCTATCGATAACAGCCTTTAGCATTACACGTATCCATAACTATATTATAAATTCAAAAGTAACTCTGTCTGTCTGTCTGTGTAGCAATCAGTGCCAAACCGATGATCCCATTGTTAAAAATTTTATATATAGATATTTACGGGTCTTGGGATGGATATAGGATACTTATTTTTCTCATATTTTAATATTCTCGATATATACTAGTATACTACAATATTATTCAATTTGACATGTAGCATAACAAACATAAATATCATGCAAACTTTCAACCCTTTATTGGCATCCTTAGGGGGTCAATTCTAAAAAACCATAAAATATGTGTTCAATGAAATAGTTTAAGAGTTTGTATTGATATATTTTTTTCCATACAAACTTTCAACTCTATAGAATTTTTTTTTAAAATCCCTTCTTTGTGGATGTCAAGAGTACAAAAATAAACATCTGTCCTAATTTCACATTTCTATCATCAGCGGTTACGGTTGTGCGTCTTACCTCAGTCAGCGAGAACATGTGTATAAACACATGCAGCAGTTACACTACTAGCGATGATCTTTTTATAATTTTTTTTTAACTAACTTGTGTTAAGTGAACATTCTGAATCTGTAATATAGTTTGTTGTCATAGTATGCATAAACATATAAATGATGTTTGGTTTATTTTGGGGACACGTATTATATTGTAAATGTCAATATTTAATGTCCATTTATGTTACTTGTTGTCTCTCACGTCATATAATGGAAGGCTTTCTAAAAATCACATCGTTATTAATGTTCGTTTGTCCATCAACGAAAGCTTACATAGTGAATGGATATTTCATTAATTTTAATAGTCGATGACATCGGGGTGTTAGAACAAGCTCGACAGGATACAATAATTTTTTTTACTTAACCAATGTTTCTTACTCAAAATACTATTTCCATTTTCTCACTCCAATAACAACCGACGTGGCACAGGGACACAAAGTGTGACTGTAAGCGCTAATGGTTCTAGGTTCGATCCCCACTCGAGAAAATGAAATATTTATTTAAATTTAAATTTATTTTTTCCACGCTCTGGTGTAAAGGCAAAGTGCGGGATTGAGTACTGCCACTCTACCCGCAATGCCTCCACAATTCGGCATAATGAGGGGAAAGAAGTGTCTTAATATTAGGTTCCCTTTGTCTACCCTGCTGTGGGCGATATACAGCGGGAAGCTAATTTAGTAAGACAAAGCGCGACGTTGAGTTCTGACACTGCCGTGCAGTGTCTGCAAATAGGGTGGTGTCTGAGTAACGAAAGATAATTTATGCAATCGAAAAGTTCTTACCATATAACATTATACATACTATACGTACGTATCAGAATGACATAAAGCACCTAAGATACTGGAAATGATTTATAATGAAACACATGAAAGTCTCTTTATTTTCATAGTTTCTTCTATTATTGTAACTATTAATTTGCACAGAAGTCGCATGTGTAATTTCTTTTATTATTTAAATAATAATAAAACCTGGAGTGTATCTTCATTTTTTTCTCGCAGTATTTACAGAACAGTAGTTTAAAAGTAAAAGTAATTGTTAATATTTCTACAATAAAAGCTAAAACACACATATTTTTAAATTTGGTTAAAGTGCACTAGGTACGTGATTTGAAATCAACCCAACCTCTCCTCTATAAACTTTCGACAACTTTTTATCGGCTTGAAGAACTAGAATACTTATAAATATTTAAAATATTAACGTAGCTGGATTCAAACCAGCTACGTTAATTGTGCTAATAATTATAGCACATTGCGTCACGGAATCAGTAGTTTCACTTGATCCATATTTCACACTCCAAGTTTTTAACACGAATTTTCACACTTATATTATAAGGCTGACCAGTGTGTGTTTAAACACGCTATTCTTAGAATTTTTTCTTTAAATTGAACATTTTTATTTGTTTAAATGACAATAATCGTTTTTTTTTAAGTAATCCACGACTCAGAACAGAAGACAATCTTTCCCAAGCAAGCAGGGGAAATGGTGCGTGTGAGTGTAAACGCAACAGATTTTGAGTTTGATTCTCCTCGAAGAAATGAAATATTTATTATTTACATTTTCCATACAATGCGTTTAAGATTAGGCGGCAAATAGGAATCAAAAGTGTCTTAATGAGAATGGAGAATCCTAGCTAAGGTTCCAAGGTTCTCTCCGTCCATCCTGGTATTTGCTGTACTACTGCATATATTACATACATCGGATATTTAGAATGTCATGTGATTTTCGACAAATACACAATAACTTAATTCTTAGTTATCACCAAACACGCATTGCTTCCAGAATTCGGCGGAAATAGGGAAATCTCTTCATACTCCTTTTCCCTCTGTCTATTGTAACTGATATTCCAAACATCATTAAAAATATTATTTAATAAATATTTCTGTGGCTCGTTATGTGTCTAGTGGTTAGATCCATTTATACTTTTGATCGTTAATAACCCAAAATCTTGTAGAGATTCAGAGGTACCAGTGTTAAGAATTTTATATTATGCCATCAGAAGGTATAATATTTGTCGAAGAAAAGCCAGGAGCGCGTTATATCTTCCTCTCCACTATCATTGCGAGCTAGTAATAATAAAAGAAAGTGCAAGGTCACCGCCCTGCCCGTACACCGGGAATTCCTACCAGACTACTTAATACTGGAGCTGGGACATAAAATAGCATCACATACTTACTAATCGTATACCAATTCGTAGAAGTGGTATGCAATATGTCAACGATCAACGCCATACAAGCAAGGCTTGCGTACCACGAGCGTACTGCGAGACGGCATCAGCCACGACAGAGTTAATATCGCTATACAGTTCGCATAAGCCCATCACGTCAGCCTCCGCGACGTCAAGCAACGTTCAATATTATAATATTGTTCAAAGATCACTTTGATCCACAATATATGTCGCTCTTACACATATAATGCCTTTATTAGATATCTGATCTTAAAATATGCCTTACACCACCATATACTCATAGGACGAGATGACGATTGCGACCCTGGGGACGTCAATATATGTACTACTCAAGATTAATATGATATTAAAAACATATTGTGTTATTTATGTGTATTTCTATGCATATTTTATTATTATTATTTATATTTTACAACATATAACTAAGTATATATTGGTTACGCGGGATACAGCGAGAAGCTATGAAAAAAATACGTGTGAGCTTTTCCAGCATCTCTACCACATAGCACCAAGTATCGTCGACTTGTTATCTGTTCGGAGCAGATCGCGTCACGAGTCACGCTGCATGCTATAATTAATTCCTTCTAAGACACGTTCAACCAATCAAGTTTAACGGATCAGCATAATGTCGCCAATGCTGAGGAAGGATATTAGTAATCTGAAAATTATACATTTTGTTTAACTTTATGGACGTGTTGGAAGGATTTAATGAGGATAAAAATTTAATAAAATATGTTTAATGAATGAATATTTTAAAAAATAAGTAAAAAATATTAATTTTTGGCTACTTCAAGCTACCAACTACTGGTAGAGAAGTCCAAAATGTTAAGCTTCTCCGTTCCCCACTTTTGGACTAATTTTCGAGATTTTGCGTATTGATGTGTGTGTGAGGTCAAACGCGACGGTTGTGGATCCCCAGTCGAGGGGTCCCATAAATGAAACATTTATCTAAATTTTTACTCCCATTTCTTCGCTCTGGCTTCGAAGCAAAGCATGGCTTTGAGTTTCGCCACTCAACTCACTGTTTTTACACTAGGTTCCCTCTGCCTACCCTGCTGTATGCGGGATACAGCGCGGATGAAGCTGATTAATTAATAAATTGATTAATTAAATTTGATGACGCGTTCTTTTTTATTAATAAAAAATAAAAATGATGCAGTGTCTTGAGTCTAATCCACAACTGTATTTCCAATCAGATACTGGGCCGCTGCACCACGACGGCGTCAGTTATAGTACTAATAATAATTAAAAATATATTTAATTAATTATAAAAATAAATAAAAAATAATTCACTTGACAATTAAAATAGTACAAAGCTATCTACATGACCGTGTTATAGATAAGCTGGGAGACCTAACATTAGGTCCCTGTAATTCGATCGTAATTATAAAGGGGTTTCATGCTCTCATAGATCCTCAAATAATACAGAAATTCTCATAATTATTACATCGGTTTAGGCTATATCCATCTAGAAAATAAAATAATGTAACAAATACTTCTTTTTTCGTATATCGTATAACATATTCTTCTTTATTTTTTTAGTTATCCCTATTGAAAGTCGTATAGACTGCAAGTTTACCTTTTAGATCTATTATAAGTCGGCTTCACGCTTCTCCCACATATACCAAGAAAGATAGAGGGAACCCTAGGGCACTCGGTCCCCCATTGACCACCCAATTTCATATACAATTTGATTCGACATATGAAGCTATATATCTTTTTAAATAAAAAACCTTACACATTGAATTTAAAGTCTTTATTGTTTTTGTACAAAGATAAGGCAAGTGTAAGTGGGAATCGAACCCACAATTGTATCTTTTATAGTCAAACGCTAGTGCTTCTATGCCACAACGGTCTACATATTAACAGACAGTATTTGAACAAAAATATACATATTAAAGTAAATCCTATATTAATATAACTAAGTGAAGTACTATTCTGGTCATAATATCTATATAATAATCATAAATATATTATATCCCCTTCAAATCCAAGAGAAAATGTCCCAGGAGAAATACATGAAAGGCATTTAGTTTCATTAACATATATTATTATGATTATTTTGAGACTATTGCGGCGGTGCGGCACAGCGTCAGGAAACATGACGGTTGTGGGTTTGACTACCGCTCGAGGAAGTGGGTAATTGGTTGTGGTAATAATACATTGACAAAGCACGACGTTAAACTCCGCCACTAAGTACGTAATTTCTTGAAAATTGGGAACAGGTTTCCCTCTGCTATAGCGGATAGCGTAAAGGGCCTTTACTACACCTTTATAATTATCAATCACTAATGATGATAAGCATTTTTTTATGATTCACGTTATATCCAGTACATATATAGAGGGAACGAAACCTAAAATTACACCTTGCGTGTTATGTGATGTTCAAACATTACTCCCTATGAGAATCAAACCCACGATTACATTCAAACTGACCCTCGAATAAGTTAAAGACTTGATAATATTGTTAAATATTCATTTCCCTAACTAAATAAGATTAATTTAGTATTCCAAAAGGACACGAGCATTGAATTAAACCAATTGTAAGTTGTTGGGACTTTACGAGGGTCCGCGTGGAGGCCGTATGAGTTGTTAGGACTTCACGAGGGTCCGCATGGAGCCCGTATGAGTTTCTATAGAGTGATTAATGTAATTGAAGTACCTACAGAATTTACGAAATGTATGCTAGCTTATTGATCCGGTAGCGTTTTTGGTCTTATATATTTAACATGTGTTTTTTTTTATATTTTATTACTGATAGAACTGGTCGCGGTTAGAATCATACTTTGTGCTCCTGCGCCACAACTGGCCTCGCAAAATTTCTAAGCCGCTATTTTATTACGGCTGCCATTTTGGATTAATAACAACAATCTTGTTTCCATATAGCTTTGTTTACGTAAAACCGAAAACGTTCACGTTCTGTCAACCAATACAGCATTGACATATGTATCCAATCCAGCTATTTACGAATCGTTTATCTTCTTTCTGACGAGTGTCACAAATGTTGGCGCGATTTATTGATGAAGCTTGAAATATATCGCGATTTTTAATATTGATGGTTGGTATTTACAAATGGAACGGAGGATCGTGATTTATGATCAATAAATACATATTACCTATATGTAAAAATCCTATCGAGACTTTTTTATGGCGAATTTAAAGGTAGAATTCAGTCATACATTGTCCTGATTTTACTGACAAAAATATCTATACCTTTTTTTTGAAAACGAATAAAAATTGAAACGAAGAGTTTCTCAAAATCATGCCTTTGGAAATCCTCTAAGAGATGAGGTGAGAGCATGTCGCTTCAAAATCCTGAAATAACACTTTAAAAATGTTCAACAACTGTTTCCAATTTTAAATATATTATTGTTATTTTTAACTTGTGGACCTAGTGTTAAGACACTTTGGTCAAATTAAGACACTTTTATTGCCTACTTTTCGCGAAATTCTAGATGCATTCCGTGTGTGCAGAACGAAAAAAGTCAATATGCTTCATTTCCTCAAATAAGAATTCAACCCACAATCTGCCACGACAGTTCTCCATAGAAATTTTATTAACATAATTCATTTACGTGAAACAGGAAGTCCAACTCTTCAATTTTATTACAGACATCACAATTTACTAAAGGGTCAGAGATAAAAACCCTCCAAAATATATTCTAGCAAAAACACTGGTTGGGTTTACGATGGGAGTAAAGAATGACAGCTGCTTGTAAAACTTTATTCAAATGTAACAGTTTATTGAACGAAATTTACATTTATGACGCGGTCAGCTTTATGTGCAAAACTTATATTGGGTGAATCTTTTCAAAGCATTCCAGCAGTAAGCTTGATTATTGCCTCTGAATAGAAATGAGATCGAACTGGAAATTTTAGAAAATTAATAAATTAAGTTTTTAAAAATTTGCTTGTTATTTCTTAGGTTCACCCTATAGCCGCACATTGCAGGGAAGGCAGATGGAACCCGGTGTTAAGACATACCATTCCCCATTTTCTACTGAATTTATGAGGCATTGACTGTTGAATGGCGGAAACTCAACGCTGTGCTTTGCCTTGTGAGAGTGAAGAAATGGAAATATATATAACTAATATATTAATTCATTTTCCTTAGCAGGGATTGAATCCACAATCATCGCGTTTACAGTAACACGCTTATACCACTGCGCTACGACCTCAACTCGTCCTTTAACTTGTTTCTATTGTAGAATTTATAAAACACAACAAGCTTTAATTTAATTATTCGTTATAGTTTAACTGCAACCTTGACATTATTTCTCCGACTGCTCTTCATCGAGGTCGAGATTTAATCTTGGTATATTTTTTATATTTACTCAATCTGTGGACAGTGCAGTTTTACGGGCAATAGAATTTTCGAATTGTAAAAAGGTCTCGTTGAGTTCCTCTTCCGACTTTCAACGTTATTGAAAACAATATGAAATAATCCAATTAACTTTAATATAATTTATTCGAGTGGTTGAGAAAACTACGCAAATTTTATTATATTTTTTTCCCTGTTTTGGCAAGGTCTTAAAATGCCTTTGAAAGTTATAAATATTTTGTTTTTTAGTTTCATACTGAATACCGCATATAGGAGAGTGGGCAGAGGGAACCTAGCGTTAAAACATTTCATGCAACATTTCGTGCATTAACACTCTTCCGCTTCCCGTTTTCTGTCGAATTCTGGAGGCATTGCGTGGTGAGGAGCGGAACCGGCCTAGCGTGGTAACCAAAGAGAACGGAGCGCCAAAGGCTACAGAAAAAATAAGGAAATGAAAATGTTAAATATATAGTTTCCTCAAGCGGGAATCGAATTTGTCGCGTTCACACCTGTCGCAACTGAGTAACTGTCTATTTTGCTATGTGCGGGATACAGCGTGAAGTTAAAAAATATATATTTGTATGGAAGTTTTGTTTTCGCAAACAGCAGGACAGTGCATGCCTCCTGGTCAGTCACCTACCTAGTTTTCGTATTTTTAGTTATTTATTAGTTTCAAATTTTTTTTGTTGTATAAATATAGATGAGTAAATACATTTCAAAAATGTTAAAATATAAAATGCTTTCCCAAATAACAATCTGTGTAACATCTGAGTAAAACTGATACGCTCTGAAACGTATAGCAAATCAGAGGATTGTTTGAATGAATCGTAAAATCCACATGAAACTATCACAATATGGACATTACATATTTAACTGCTTCCGGAGCCGAATGTCTGTAACACTTATCTCAAGATAATTCAAAGGATACCGGATATTCATAGGCTTTCAATGAGATCACTGTCCTTCATTTAATAGCTACATCTGTTAGGTGTAGCTATGAATTACTATTGTGCTAAATTTTATATGTTCTTCAAATATAACAAATCAATGCTTGTGTTACTTTGCCGAAGATTTTCTTTTTAGCTTCACGCTTTATCCCGCATATATCACGATAGGCAAGAAGGGACCAGAAAACCAAGTGTTATACACTTTGTACCAATTAAGACACTTCTATTACCCACTTTCCGCCAAATAATGGAGGCATTGCGGGTTGAGTGACGGAAAGGAAGGACAAAACGATGAAAATGAAAATATTAAAATTCCCATTTTCACTAATGGGATTCGAACCCACAACCTGTCACGTTAACAAAATGCTTGTGCCCACAAGCTCCACTTGGCATGTTTAGTTTAATTGTCCACAATTTATTACCCCCGGTCTGAGTTGCTTATAATTAAATATCCCGACAACAAAGGATTCAACATAAGCATTGTTTTGACATCCCGTGGCTTTTAATAATAAAAATAATCCTAGATGGCTCGAATATATATTTGGACTATGTGAATGCAGACAGACAGACAGACACATCTTGCTATATTAGAGTTAAGTGCAGGCAACTAAAACTTATAATTTAGAAGATATTGAAAATTTAAATTGTTTGTGGAAATAAAATAAATAAGATGATAAAGAATAATAAACAAAAAAATAGACATTGTCGTGACACATTGGCTATGGCAACGAGGTGGTTATAGGTTTAACCCTCATTCGGTAAAATGAATTGTTTTTGTTTACTCACTCCGTCGTAAAAAGAGAAGGTACGGCGTTGAGTTCCAAAACCTAATTTTCCTCAACCTAGCTCCTGAAAAAAGGAAAATGAAGAAAGGGTTGTTTTACCATTAAGTTCTACCTATGCTTTACTGGAAATTTGAAAGCATAATTTGTTTTTTATTTTATCTTAAAAATCAAATCAGCTTCACACTGTATCCCGCACACGGCAGAGTAGGTAGAGGGAACCTAGTGATAAATTAGGGAATTTAGTGTTTTAAAGTAGGGACTTTCTCCCGATTTTTGCCGTGTTGAGTGGTAGAACTCAACGCCGCGCTTTGCCAGAGCCACCAGAGCGAAGAAATGGAAATATAAACGTAATTAAATATTTGACTTCCTGGAGTGGGGATCGAACCTACAACCGCTGCGTTACAGTCACACCCTTGTGCCGCTGCGCCACGACGGCCTCAACAAGAATAAATAAAACAAATAGGAATAAAAATATCAGGCTCCAATATCCGCCTTACTTATTTCAAAGTGTGCTCCATAGGAGTGAGAGAGCGCACGTGTACAGTTTACAGCCGCACTATTATTCAAATGAATGTGTTTATAATTGGCAGAAAAAATTGAATGTTTTATTTATTTTATAAAAACAGAAATCATGTTCTTTTTCTACTTATATTTTGTTATATTGTCTCATTTGACTTATTTAATTTGATTAAATTGTCTAGAACAAAATGTGAAGCTGTCGTGGCGCAAGGACACAACCCTCTAGCGGAATGAATGAAATTTAAGATTATCATTTAATCGTTCTGATAAGGAAGCAACTAAGTTCCCAGATCACTTTGCCTATTCTCTATTCTGTTAAGATGGGATCGAATCCACGATCATCATTCACATTTACAAACTGACCCACCTGGCCGGAGGATAGCTATAATTTTAAAAAAACAGCTTCAAACTGTATCCCGCACACAATCGCAGGATAGGCAGAAGGAACCTAGTGTTACGACACTCCGTTCGTCACTTTGTTCCGAATTCTGGAGGCATTGCGTGTTGAGTGGTAGAATTCAACGCTGAGATTTGCATCGACACCAGAGCGAAGAAATGGAAATATAAACGTATTTAAATGTTTCATTTCCTCAAGTGGGGATCGAACCCACAACCATCGCGTTACAGTCACACCTTTGGGCCACTGCGACACGACGGCCTCCAAATAACTACATATATTTATTGATTTAAAATGTAGTAGATAACTCTGTGCCTCTTTAAAAAAACAACCACTTTACTCCGCCTTGCTAGTTATATAAGTTTTAAAATTATTACACTCAACACAAACTGGATTTACTTAGCATTATCTTAGTAAATTCATTACTAGCTAGATAAGCCTTTTGTGATAAATTACCTCGGCTTGGAGGTTTTAAAGCGTAAAGTGTATTTATTTTACAAGAATTAGGCAGTTTTCAGAAGTAAGTTGTATTCAGTTAAATTTACGACGCCATATTTGCGTAAATTATTTTATTTACAGCTTTACGCTTTATTTCACACAGAGGGGTAGACAGTGGGAACCTAATATAAATACTCTCCGTTCCCTACTTTAAGCCTAGATAGATATTTCGTGTTGAGTGACGGAAGTTAACGCCATGCTTAGTGATATTATTAGAGCGAGGCAAAGATAAAAAACTCACCCTTTGTCATTTTAATATTGTCTTAAATACAAGTAATAACGATTATTATTATACACTTGCATTATTATATAGTTGCCTAATGAAAAAGAAGATATACAGTAGAACTCTGCGTAAAGTAACACTTTTTTTTACAATTTTCATATTCCTGCTATGACTGACTTTGAAGGATCTAACTCAACATCGTGAGATTCAGAGAAGCTACTCTGCTATGCGGGAAAAAGCTAAAAACTAAGAAGAAAAGAAAAAAGTAATAGCTAAATATAAGGTAATATCTACCCCACGTAGATGAAGTTCTTCAATAAATCATAATAAAGTGTAGAAAACCAAATTAAAGTGAACACAACACTCACCCATTACTCATTTTATTTTCTAAACGTAAATCAACGCGCACTAATGGATGCAAGGAAAAAAATGAGTTTTTAAAATTATTTTCATACAATGCGATTGGGTGGAAAAAAAAGTATTTGAGCATCACGCAGTGTCCCGTAAATAGCAGGGTAAGTGACGGGAGCCTAGGAACCTAGTATTAAGACACTTCGGTCAGCGCTGCCGCCGAATTTTTGAGGCATTTCGTGTTGAGCGGCGGTACTTAGCGCCGCACTTTACCCGATTTCCAGAGTGAAAAAGATAAAATATTAAAATTTAGTTCCGAATGAGTTCAAAAGATTCATAATAAAAGAAAAGATGAAAGAATAGAGAGATCTTAGCATTTGATTGACCCATAAAGCGTGGCGCTAAACGCTTAAATTATTAATTGAAACTTTAATTATAATTAAAGTATAAGAGACGAACAGTAGTGGCTTGAAACTATTATATATGAAACCAAGGCCGTCGTGGCGTAGCATAGCATAAGGGCTGATTGTGACTGTCACGCGATGTTTGTGGGTTCGAACCCCACTCGAGGAAGTTAAATATTTATTTACATTTATATTTTAATTTCTTCGCTCCGGTGTCGAGGCAAAGAATGACTTCCGCCACTCAACACGCAATGGCTTCAGAATTCGGCGGATAGTAGAGAACGGAGTGTCTTAACACTTCCCTCTGTCTACCTTGCTTTGTGCAGGGTACAGTGTGAAGCTGATTACATATTAAACCTTTTGAGGCAGTTGCTGTGTCACGTCGTTTTGTGTGGGTTGGCCTTGCCACTCGATGTTTTTGTTTAGCTTTGTTATCAAGGCAAAGTACAACGTTGAGTTTCGTTACTCGAGGAATAATATCTCGAAAATTTTCTGGAAAGTGAGGAACAGAGTGAGTTGACACTAGTATGCTTACTTTATGTTATATTTTAAATACAAATATAACGTTTTCCAAAAAACTGTATTCACGGAAAGACCAAAGGAATTAATAAAGAGGTCTCTGGAGGCTCACTACTGTTGACTCAACTGTGGGCGGCTAATTGTGTACTCGTATTTTATTCACAATTTTATTAATGTCATGAATTTTTATAGAAGCACTTCCTCTTTCTTAACTAACAAGCAACCCTCGCGCGGCTTCGCCCGCTTCTTTTCAGATTTAATATTATTAGGAAGTATTTAAGGACAATTGGTTCTATATTTTAGCATGGAACTGTTATACGTTTAAGTAAATCGTTATTTCAATCTTTTGGGATTTCATTCAGGTTACGGAGAACAGCAATTTATATTCACGACCAAATCTTTTTCGTGCAAAAAAATAAATTTATTTTTATAATTACTGTACCAGAATAGAAAAACAAAAATACGATTTTCTTCTTTTTTTCTTTTATGAGTGGAAATCAAACCCATCATTACTCCGCTTGCAGTCAGATGCTGTGCCAAAGAGGCCCAGTTAAGGTATTTGTTTTATATACACGATATTACCCATAAAAATATTAAAAATAGAATCTCTAAGGCGGATCCGAATCCAAAATTTTTTTTTATTTGTACGGTGTAAGTAGCACTCAGTAGGGTAAGCAGAGGGAACCTAGCATTAAGACTCTATTTTCACACTCTGTTTTCCACACAGCGTCCAATTTTCGAGACATTAAATGCTAGGAAAAGTCAACGACGTGCTTTATCTTATTATCAAATCAAGGAAATATAAATATATATTATTATTATCATCTAGTAAGTGGGAATTGAATAAACAACCGTCACTTGGAGAAAGCTGTTCTGCCACTGTACTACTACCACTTCGAGAGAATATAAAAAAAAACAAACAATTTGAACACCTATATTTCATGACAAAACCAGAAAGAAAGAAAATCAAACTTCACGTGTTACATACATTTGGAAAAGTCATCAATCTTTCGAAAAACCAATTTGTTCTCTTGTAGAACTGGTTTTATACGTATGTAATATTATGTGATTTAGATGATGCGATAAACAATTTTTACCTTTCTTTCTTTTAATTCTAATATAATTTTTAGAATATTTGTCAACCCTTAATCAAAATATATATGGCAAGTAATACAATGCTGTCATGGCGCTACAACACAAGTGTGCGACTGTAATGCGGCGGTCGTGGGTTCTTTTCCGATTTGTGCCCACTGGCAAACAATATTCATATTTTTATTTGTTTGCTATAAAAATCAGACAAAGCGCGGCCTTGATTTTCAACAAATAATTCGAAAGGGGAAGAGAGTGCATTAACACTAGGTTTCCTCTGCTTACCCTGTCATGTGCTGGTTGGATTCCACCACGTAACATCTCACAAAATTGACGGCGCTTGGGAAACGGAATGTTTTAACACTATGCCCCCTGCTATATACAGCGTGAAGCTAAAAAAAATGATTCCCGAAAACTTTTAGCAACTACCCAACCCTTTATAGCCAGTTTATGCTAAACTCAGTTTCAACTACAAATCATTTCAGAAAGTCGCAGCGACACTTCTACAGATTACCGTGGACATTTATTTTCGGCTTTGGTTCACCATTGTCGTACTTTACTTCGTAGGACTATGGAAGTACTTTTAACTCTGAATTTATTTTCACGGACTTTATGTTCTTCTATTTGCTTTTTGGATCAACTTTTTAGTAGTTCGTTATTTTCAGATTGCTGCTAGGTTCAAATTTTAGATTATAAATAACAAAATAAATTGAGGTCATGTCCCGGGACAGTAGGGTTGCGTCGCAGGAATTCTTTTTTTCATTTCACCATTCTAATATATAAAATCCGGCTGAGTTCCCTTAGTCAGTCAGTAACCAATGTGGTCGATTTGAATTTCGTCTTTAACTTGATACAACTTTTTCTTTGCTTGTCCTGTTATATACGGTAAAGTGTCAAATCAAGTTACTACTTAATGTCTAGCTTTTTCACTTGTACCGGAGCTAAATGACGCACTTTGTCTACCTAGACGGCGAAATGAAAATAATTCCCAGATCCCAGAATCGCATTTAGAGACATTAATAAATCAATTTTAAAAAATTTCTTCTAAAGTGTTTTAAGTCACTATACAACGTTATCTTACTTTTTCTGATTATTTCTGAGCGTAACTCATTAAAGCCGAAATATTTAACCGTCAATAGAACATTCTGTCAGTTAGTGGGTTTTTACAGTTGCTGCAAACTAGAAAGTATTAAATACAGATATGTTTTGTATTTATTACGTAGTAAAAAATTCAGGAGTAGTGGGTGCATTTCGTTACGAGTGAAACACAGAATATACTGTGTTTCTACAAGCTTTTATTTAACTTGCCGTGTGTTAGTCTATATGGAATATTGCAACCTCAATTTGACCCATTCCTCAGTGTTCGATTGAACTAAAATTTAAATTACGACTTCGGTTCTGATGACAATAAAAACACATATAAACAATATTGTTCTTAATTCAAAATGGCCGCTGCGACAAAATGGCGGAATAAAATTTTTTTCACAACCTGCTAATGTCAAATGGGCTTGATTCTATTAAGTCCTTAAAAAGATTTTTTGAACTCATTTTTTTTATTCTTTGTTGCTACGCATGTCTTAGCAAAACTAAAGTAAGTTTCAAACTTCAATAATTAAAACGTAATCAATCAATTTATTATTTCAGATTTTCTTAAATTGACTATGAAAATATATTTTGTAAAATTTTCAAAATTTTGAATATTTGTTCAAAAGTAAGAAACTTTTTGACTTTTGAATTATAGAAAAATGTTATTAAATTAACGAAAACAAAAGAAAATATAGCAAACAAACGTCACGTCATATTCACAGAAAAGAAACCAACATTATAATACAGCATTGAACATTGATTTTATGAAACGGCAACATTTTTAAGCTGTCATCTCCCACAAAGTAAGGTAATTAGACTAATGTTGCCAGTAAAAGTGCATTTCGGTCTAAGCATTTCAGTAATTTTTGCTTTTTCGGCCGCCGCTGTAATAGCGTTCGAATTATTTAACACGCCTAATGACGAGTACATAAGTGTTACGAAAAAATATATTTAGATTTATTTGAGGCCAGTCGTGGTGCAGAAAAGCGTGTGACTGTAGTAGCGATAGGTTGTGGGTCCCATTCCCACTGGAAGATAACAAATATTTAATGTATATAACACTTTGTTGTAAGGTCATTAACGAACGTTCTATATAACAAAAATTTGATCCCACTTTTAATATTAATAATATATATAACGGAGACAACTCCATGATGGCATTTACAAAACTATTTTAATCCTCCTCAACTTCAACCATAGTTCAAGCGCATTCTATAATACTATAATACGCGGCGTTGAATTCCGCCTCTCAACACGTAATGCCTTCAGAATTTGGTAGAAAATAGAAGACGAAATGTTTTAATACTAGATTTTTTTTATATAAAATTTTGTTGAAAATCCAAATCGTCTTTTTTAATATCTTTAAATTCTCGTCACGTTCCAAAGATTTTTTGCCTCAAATGTACATGACAGATCCGACCGAGCGCCATTTATTAGGACGCCCCGTTCCTGCGACCGATACTTCGAGTGGAGAATAAATGAAGCGCGCTTTATTCAGTCGATACTGGCAGAACTGTTGACTTAACTTTTTACTTTAAAATATTTAGAAATATTGAAAGTTTCAATATTTTATAAGGTTACATCAATATTCTATAGTGGAAAAGTTTTTAGTTTAATGCAATAAAATAGTTGAGACTTTTTCGAGTGAGGCTAGTGCAAAGTAGACTTCACGCTGTATCCCGCATAAAGCAGGATAATGCAAAGGATACCTTATACTCTGTTTCTCACATTCAATATAAACTTTCAATACATACATCAGCTTCACACTGTATCCCGAACACAGCAGGGTAGTCAGGGGAAACCCAGTGTTAAGATATTCTGTTTCCCCCTTTCCGCCGAATTCTGGAGACATTGCGTGTTAAGAGGCTAAACACAACGCTGCGCTTTTGCCTCGACGCCGGAGCAAAGAAATTCAAATATAAATTTAAGTAAATCTTTCATTTCCTCGAGTGGGGAGTTTGACGACGAATATATTGCAATCTATATCTATACTTGTACGTATAATATAGTAGTAGTATTTGTTTGTAATAAATTTTTAACCGACTATCAAAACAAAGAGGAGGTTCCCAATTAAATGTTTTCGATTCCTGGTACCCATTTGTTTAATAAGTGATAATATATTATCATAAATCGCTGGTTAGGTGATGAAGAGCCAACCCAAAAGTTTCCAGGTTAAGACTAATAAATAGGCATCATAAAAATAAGTATAAATTATCAACCGTTGCCGTGCAACGAGATATTGTCTGGCTGTTAATACGACGGTCGTGGGTTCGATTCCCACCCGGGGAGTGGATTTTTTTTGCTGTTACAACAGGTATAGTAAAGTTAAAGAAAATTGAAACTCGGAAATGGAATGCTTTACTAAGCTCTCCTACTCTGCGTATGGAGAACGTAGAATGAAGCTACAAAATTATACCTATGTAAGACACGAACAGTTATATTCCCAAATAAATTGAACTCCACCGAACATCACAAGCGACAAAACTAAGCTGGGCGTAGAAACTGGCTCTGTACCTGAATATTACCCTTTGACACGTGCGTTTAACGCGTATCCAATTTGTATGGCCAACTAACTGAAGATTAAACGACAGTTAAGCCAGTAATGC
>DWGR01000514.1:0-22029 GCA_018247715.1 Heliconius burneyi | reverse complement strand
CATGCTTTTACCAAAAAAAAAAAAAAAAAAAAAAAAAACGATCTCAGTGGAAAAGTGCAGAACTCATTTCCACGATCTGTCTCACTGATGTAGCAAATTAAAATAACTTCCATAATTACTCTTTTAAGTGCCCACTATTAATTATAACTAGTATTAAACTGGTATTTCTTAATTTTTTTATCTACTACTTTGAAGCCGTCGTGGCGCAGCGGCACAAAGGTGTGACTGTAACTCGACAGTTGTACGTTCGATCCCCACTCGAGGAAGTAAAATATTTATTTACGTTTATATGTCCATTTCTTCGTTCGGTGCGGCGTTGAGTTCTGCCACTCAACACGCAATGCCTCCAAAAATTCGGCAGAAAGTGAGGCACTAGTGTGCTATTTAATATTTTCAATTATTTGTTCTGGTAACGAGGCAAAGGGCGGCGTTGAGTTTTGCCAATCAATACACACTGCTTGTTGCACAATATGAGCCTTTTTAGTGGGACGAAGGAGTAACTTTCGTATTTCTTTTGACATACTAAAATCCATTAACCCAAATTGGGCATAAAAGGTAGAATTACACACCATATAGAAATCATTATATTCTATACTTTCTAAGCATTACCAACAAAGACGTGAAGAGCTATAATTTATTTAAATTCGCGGTGAATATAATTGTTGGCGACCATAAATCACAATCAGTCACGTTTTTATAATATATATAGTGACAGACTACAGTTGGCAGCCATTTTTACATTTTACGGCCTCTGAGAATTTCACATTAGATAAACACCAAAAGCAGTATATACTCTTACTCTCTTATTAAAGCTTTTGGTAACTCTTTTTCATATGAAAAAGAGTATGAAAGCAACTAATGTACGTAATTAACCCTCAAGCAACAGCGACATGAATAGATATAAAACAGCCATTGTTCACAATATTTGTGGTACAACAATGCTTGTAATGAGGGCTTTTTGCTCGGCACAATTAAAACATTCTTTCATTTTTAAAATGAAAATGAAATATTAGTAAAATTAAAATTAATAAATCAGCTTCATTCACACAGCAGTGTAGGCAGAGGGAAACTAGTATTAAGACACTCCGCGCTCCACTTTCTGCCGAATTTTGGGAGCATTGCCTGTTCAGTGGCAGAACTAAACGCCGCGCTTCGCCTCGACAACAGAGCGAAGAAATGAAATATCAACATAAATAAATAATTCACTTCCTCGAGTGGGGATCGAACCTAGAACCGTCGCGTTACAGTCATACCTTGTGCCGCAGCGCCGGCCACTTCCGGTTATTAGTAAAATCATTTGAGAATAATATGTTTTGGAAAATTGATGCACTTTAGACATTATGTAGTTGTTAATAATATATTATGTATATGATGTAGATCACAGGTTCAATTTTCAAATTTTGTTCATATATTTAATTAATTCAATCGATCGTGCAGTTTTGTATTTATATATGTAAGGTATTTACTACATTTTTTATGAAATAAGGGCTGTTTATAAAACCCTCTTGATTATGTTAATAATCAAAAAATTAAGCAGATGAAAGGCTTAAGATGGAATTAAGACTCACTAAATTGTCAGTATAAAAAATAATAATGGTTAAAATTATGAAATATAATAATTATAATAGATATAAAGATAACGATAATTTTAAAAAGGTCAGCTTCACGCTGTATCCCGCATACAAAGTAGGCAGAGGGAACCTACAAAGCTACAAAGAGAAGAAATGAAAATATCAAATATTTAATTTCGTCGAATGAGGATCGAACACACAAACGTCCATCGTCACACACTGCCCCATACCCCTGCGCCAACACTGGCCTGTGTTTAATTTAATATAATATAATTAAATAGCGTGTTGTTATTGAAAACAATCCATCAAACGGCATAACTTTTGATTGAAAATAAACTTTGTTTTAATATCAGCCGAGTAACGTTCGGTGGCGCTAATGAAGTAACGACGAATGTTATTTAGAGTTTGAATTAATTATTCATGATTACTTCCCGAAGGCACGTGTTTGAGACCTGATTGATTAATATACTGTATAGACATCTTAGTTATTTGTTGGAATTTACCTAAGTAAAGGAGGTCAACAGAAGAAACATTACAACATGGCCAAATTACATCGAGATCTATTTATAAATGAAATGTTTTTCCAATTAAAGACAATCATATATCTACTTATAAAATTACAATTAGTATTAATAGCATATAGATTAAAGCAATAAAATTGTCTGATACCCACTGGAGGAATATTTAATATTAAATATTTTTATTAAATGTAAATTGCCATTGTAACTGACCGATGGTAAATTTAAAAATTTAATATAATTACTCTAGTAATAGTAAAATAAAAAATTGGTATTCGTCTAATTTTCATCCACTTTACATTTTTTAGGGTTCCGTACCTTTTAAGGAAAAAAGGGACCCTTATAAGATAATTTTGTTGTCCGTCCCTCTGTCTGTCTCTTTGTCAAGAGCCTTTATCTCAAGGAGATATCGAGTAATAACGTAAACGTAAAGTATTCGTTTTTATCCACCATGCGAAAAGTTTCTTTATTCATTTGTTACTTATGTTTTGGGTGGTGGAATAAGATGTAAAAGACTATTTGCGATAGTTTTTTCTTCCATTCTCATATTTTATAGAGAAGTCTGTACGAAAACATAATAACAAACAAACGTAATAACATTTTTACGATAGTATGTAAGCATTAAAGTGAGAGGCGAGAGCGATTATTAAAGAAAGTAGTACCTTCACTACAGCCGTAACATATTACTTATAAAATAACCGAGATTTACAACGTACATACGCCTCATATAAACAACGAACGTGGCCGCTGTGGACAATTCCAAAGATTTATCTGGACGAAGTATGGCAGTCGTTATACGTGACGGTAGAGGTGGCTTACATATTGACATGCTTAAAATGTGAGGCCAGTCGTGGCGCAGGATCCCGTGTTCGAGGTTTGATCCCAACTAAAAATATAAATTTATATTTTCATTTCTTCGCTCTGGTGTCGTGTGAATAAAATAGTTAAAATGGTAAATTTTAAAAAAAAATTTAATCGTTCAATTTTCGTCTACTTTACAAGGTTCTATACCTTTTAGGGGAAAAGGGACTCTTTTAAAATTACTTTTTCGGTCGTCCGTCTGTTTGTGTGTTTGTCAAGAGCCTTTATCTCAAGAACGCTTGCAGATATCGATTAAAATTCAAACCGTATGTATACTCACTCACTCTACGGTCCCTTGATTTTTTTTTAATTCTACATTTTTTCTACATTTACTTAAAAAAAGATATGGCCATTTATACCGCAAAAAACGCGTATTTTGACACTATAATAGGAATTAAAATTAATAGGGCACTTTCGGTTTACCAAGAATTATGAAATTTGGTAACTAACATCTACATGTAGTGATAGTTTAGAAAATAATCTGAAAACTATACATTTGTGATTAAATCCTAAAAATTAATAGCCTTAAATTGGGGAGAAAAATTGATATTTAAGCCTGCGCTTGATTAGCTCTTGACTAGTTCAAGAAAGGTAACAACAGACAACAAAGCTAAACTTGAATTTCAGAAAAAGCTTTTTGTACGGCCTTGTAAGCCCTCGGTGTGTGAACCCGACTCGCGCTTGTCCGGTATTTTTAATCCCCTTTACTTTACATTTCAAAATGCTGTGTAAATCAGCTTATATTCACAAAATCTTTATTTAAAGCGCATTCTAAATCTAAACCTACAAGTAGTGTAACATTCTACAATTGAAGGCACGTGGAGGTGTCTAGTGTACAAGTGCTTCATATTTCACCGACACTTGCACGTCAGCTGGAAAATTGTTTTAAGAGATACTAGTTGTAAAATATAGCTTTTCATTTTAACTTTGAATATCTACAGTAAGTACCAACGTATATTTATTATATGAAATACATTCTTAGAAAATACATTTTTTTTCGTACATGAGGTTAATAAACAGCGATACCGGTTGGGAAGGGAAGAGGGTACTCTGTCCCTGAAGAAATTCAAGCACTAAGTGGCTGCCTGTGAGGATGTCGACGACAGTAAGCGCGCTCCCTGCGAGACCTGAACCTTGGCTTGCTTGGCTTGACTGGAAATTAAAACAAGGAAATACAAAGAAAGTCTCTATGAATTTAGAAAGCTAGTTTTAAATTATAGAAGTATAAAAAATAATGTATTTTTTTTTTCACACACAAACACACACACACACTGTTATCAGCGGGGTAGACAGAGAGGACCTGGAGACCTCCATGTTAGTGTTTGTGTTAAGACACTATCAATCTCCATTTTCCATTGGCATTGCGTGTTGAGTAGCGGAAATCAACGCCGCGTTTCGCCTCTTTGTCAGACCGAGGAAATATAAATATTAGATATTTATTTTCTTCCAGTGGGAATCGAACTTACAAACTGTCGCGTTTGCAGTCGCTTGTGTCCCTGCCCAGGGCAAGACTGACCTCAAATAGAATTTTGTTATTTTTATCAAAAGATACAGATGTTTTTGCCTCTAAAGAATATCAAAAAAATCCAATATATAGCATAGTCCAATATGTAGCATAGTAATATATAACATAGTCATAGTTTTTTAAGGACGTTTCTAAAGTATATGTAATCCTTATAAATTCAAATTAAAATTAAAGACCGTCATGACGCAGCAGCACAAGGTGTGACTGTAACGCGACGGTTGTGGGTTCGATCCCCACTCAAGGAAGTGAAATATTATTTAAGTTTATATTTCCATTTTTCGTTCTGGTGTCGAGGCTAAACATGGCGTTGAGTTCTGCCACTCAACACGCAATGCCTCCAAAGTTAGGCAGAGTGTAGGGACGGAATATCTTAACACTATGTTCACTCTGCCTGCTGTGTGCGGGATAAAGCGTGAAGCTGATTTATGTTTAAAAATTAAATACGAACAAACTAAGATGATATCGCTAGTAATAAGAACTTGTAAAGCTATTCTAATAAACCTAATATTTTATCTTACTCAACAGAAAAGACGTGCTTAGTCCCTGAAAATCTAAATTGATTGGCTCTGCGTCTTTGACAAAGTGATACCCATTGGCAAGCAATTTCTCCTCATTAGATGAGCCGAAAATTTTTCGAAGGAATTCCTCTGTTCCGAGTCTTATAATGATAAAAGTTACTTTCCTTAAGTTAAGATTGCAATTTTCTATTGTGATAGTAAAAACACATGTAAGATAGGTATGCTAAGTATGCATGTATGTATGTTAGCTAATTCATCTTTTTATACAACAAATAAAGTACCTGATTCTAGAAAAGAGCTTTATGAAGAATAATTTTGTATTTAAAGTGAAAATTAGCTTTTCGTATTTTTCAGTTTAGGATAAACGAATAAAGAAATTATAATTTCCCGAATTCAGTATTAATATTTTTTTTTATTATTTTCGTCCTAAACTAAGTGAAGGTAGAAAAAAACCGCGAAAAAAAATAAAATTCCAAACTAGAAGTGAACTCACAACTGTCACACAATGTAAACTTACCGTCTTTATCATAGCACCCTAAAAAATTATATTAATTAAAGACATTTTTGTATATAAGAGTAGGCTCATATAATAATATACTAATAATCGCCCTCGCACACGGTCCCACGTACTTGTATCACCGACACTAACATGTCATTTCTTCGTCGCCGCAATTTCCGTATATTTGGGACAGAGTGTCTTCTAATGTGCATGTTGGTATCATTTAATGCATTTGTACATATTTTGTCTGGTCGCTGTTTTGGTGCATTTCGAATAATATACATTGTAAAATAACTGTAATTTTATGTAAAATTTATTTATAATGAATGTTTAATTTCTTTTTTGCATGCAGATTTATATTATAGTGATAGATTTATATAGTAAGTTAGCAAGTGGCAACTGTAATTAATAACTGGACTCTCTTACGGACATATTGTATAAATAGACAAATATACGTATATGTTATAATAACATAAGTTTTGTTCTAAGTCATATCTTAAGAAAAAAAATTTAATAAAATGTATAAGATGACAAAGGACGTGTAAGTAAGAATTAAATAAAAAAAAGTGTAGTAATTGCGTATTACCTTATATTTTTTTTAGATTACTTAAATTTATCAGTTGTTAAATATATACTCTACCTCGAGTGGGAACTGAATCTGCTATCTGTCGTATTCAGTCGCACGTTTATGTCCCTGCGCCACAAATGGCTTCAATAATTGATAAAATATCCATTTAGAGCAAACTAGCGTCTTAAAATAAAGCTTTGGGAACATTTTAAATTCTAGACAGGCGCTGAGTTAAATGCGCATCCAACTCTTAACTTTGGACCACGGTGGATAAAATTTTAGTATACATTTAAAGTAACGCGGTATGAATAATGTATATATAAATGGAAAATATTATGGACGGACAGTATTAAATATGTTAGCTGTATGGTCGACTTGCGTCTGTTTTCATGAGAATATGGATTTTTCGTATATATATAGGTATATACGAACCTATTGCTTATATTTAGACGAGAAGATGAATCTTTTTTAAAATTGTAATTAAAAATTTATAATTTAAAATTTATACACACAACTAAAAATTAATAAAATTACAATCATGAGATGTGACGTGTGATGTTTCTTTTTTCCTAAAGAATCTCATCATTTCAAGGATAATACTTAATGGTTTACTTAATCGGTTTTAATTCAAACCACTTATATATTCTCAGCTCCACCAATCGATACAAAATGTTTTTGAAATGGACGAAAGGTCTAGAATGCATTGACAAGAATGAACTTCAGATTATATTTTCTAGACTAAATTTAAGAGTTAGATATATTTTTTCCAATAGAACATTTCTATGCTTCATTTTCCGCCGACTTCTTGAGGTATTACGTCTTAAATGACGGAACTCAACGCCGCGCTTTGCCTCGTTTGCCCAGAGTAAGAAAACAAATTTATTTCATTTCCAAGAGTGACAATCGAACCTACAACCGTCACGTTTACAGTCGCACGTGCCCCTAATTCACTAAGGCCTCTAAAATGTTTCTAAATATTACACAACATTTTCTCCCTACCAATTAAAACTCGCCCTGCTGCTATATTTGATATTTCACGCAATCTTCACCATCATCATTAGGGAACTCTAATTTATCACATCTCGATCTCTGAATTCGAAACAACAACCGATGAGAACTCCCAACTCCAGTAAGTCATATAAATTATTTTTCATTTGCAACGAGTTTTGTTAGAAGTTATATTATTGAATATATAATTTGTAGAAGACAAATTGACGTTCTGTAGACAAACATTTTCAAACTTTAAAAAATATATTATATTTGTATGACATAAGTATATTTGAATTTCTATTTATAACAGCTTCACGCTCTATCCCGCACATAGCAGGTAGGCAGACGGAACCATGGAATCTAGTGTGTGTAGATATTATGGAATAGAATCTAGTGTGTGTAGATATATTTAAAAAAACATGAATCTGTTTCTAAATATAGAGTTACTGTAGAAAGAAAGAAATAAATGAAAAAATTATTGTTTAAAATTTTGGACACATTAATTAAATTAATTTTAGTAAGAAAAAGAGGTAGTCGTCTTAAGAGACCGACGTGACATAATGGCACAAGCGTGGGACTGTAAATGTGACGGTTATGTGTTCAATCCCTTTGCCATTCTTCGCTCTGGTAACAAAGCAAGGCATGGGTGCTGAGTTCCGCCACTCTACACGCAATGCTTCGAAAATTCGGCAGAAAGTGAGGAGCAGAGTGTCTTAACTAACTGTCCTCTCTGCGTTTAACGCGTAACGTTTATATTCTGAAGAAGCACCAATTTTAAATAGCTTTTTTGTTAATATTGCAACACAGGAGTCACATGAAACTAAATTAAAAATAACTTTGCCTAATACTTAAAGTAACAAAAACAACAGAAGCCAACCATATAATCGTAATAATCAAACGTCGCGAACAAGGTAAAATAATATCACATTCCACTACTTCCAACGCAATATTGTAAAAAACAATTAAAGCCCAGTCCTTTGTTACATTTATATAATTTTCATTTTGTTCTTGGACAAAGCTTTACCCTTTAGTATTTATGAATCTTTTCGAATCCGTGAACATGGAAAATTGAATTTTTCCATGAGTACTCGATTAACTTTTGTTTTGTATTCCAAAGATCAAAGAGAAGCCACAGAACAAATGTATGTTGTTTTCATTGTAAAACGAAGAAGAGTTTAATATATTTAATATTTCAGACAGTTATCAAAATTACAATATAGCTCTAATGTACACAAAGAATAAATGTAGATTGTTTAGATCTTCGCTCTATCCCGCAGCCGGGTAGGTGAAGGGATCTTGGAAAAGGAAACCCTTTTACGAATATGCCGCCCAAGTGCGCATTTATTGGGTAGTGTGGGCTGCTCACAGTGTTAAGAAACTCCGTTTCCCAAATTTCCCCGAATTCTGAAGGCATTGCCTGTTGAGCAGCGGAACTCAATGCCGCGCTTTGTATTGATACCAGAGCGAAGAAATGAAAATATTAAATTTTTAATTTTCTCGAATGGAAATCGAACCCATAACCTGCCGCGTTTACAGTTACACTTTGTGCCAGTACTAGATACTAGTTCCACTTTAAATCTGGTATTCTGCAATATAAATCGCAATATACAAAGCAAATAGCATTTATTAACCACACGCCACGAGTGTGGTTGCTGTCAAATTAATTTATATTCAAATCATTCGAGTCAGAGAGCAAGCACAATAATAAGATATTAATTAACTTGATTTAAATATATAATAACAAATTAAATGCTTGATATTCCTCATTAGAAGGTATTAATAGAGAACAAAAGTGTTAGTGTCTTAACCCTAGGTTCCTGGGCTTCCTTTACCTACCCTGCAATGCACAGGGTAGAACGTGAAGCTAAAATACTATATTGTTATGTTCATACCAATGTCTCGAGTTCAGGGGAAATGTATATAAAAGACTTGTGTGTGGTGTGATATTTGAGAAGTCTTGTGAAGACAGGTTGTCTATCTGCATACCCCGCTATGCAAGATAATGCGTGATACTAAATGCGTGATACTTCGTTTTCATATTGCTTAACTAATAGAATTTTGCTTGACCGAAGCAGAAGAATCAAAAGTTTCGTCCCTCGAATAAAAAACGAAACTAGAACCATCGTGATTATAGTCAGGCGTCTCACTGCGTCATAATAGTCTACCATACATTATTTATCTTCTTATATACTATTAGTACAAAAGAATATTCTTTTCCTTGTACTCAGCTCATTTATTAGAATCAAAATAATAATGATATGATTTTCCTTCTCAATTTCACATAGAGGAGGGCTGTCCAACGAATTTCACTTCAAAAACCAAATATGAATTGACAAATGCTTAGTTCAGCATTGTATTGTTTACCTTCTTATATTTTTTTGTCTGCCAAACGGACAGGACGATTATATTTCTTGAAGTCAAGAGGCATGATTTTTGTTCACAACTAAGTAGATAATGTGCCTTAAGGTACCTGTAGGCTCCACCATTTTTTTTATTGAGTAATCTATTCTTAAATGCCTACTTTTCCAAACTTATAGCTTTTTGGTCATGGACGATACGAGGGAGACTCATGCTTCATCATTCAGTTCTCTAGTAAAACAGAGAGTTTTAGTCATATTTTTATTAATCAAAAAACGAAAATTCAAATTATTTTCATTGTGATATAATAATAAATAATATGTTATTCTATATATATTTGTAAATATCTATATAAAAAAGAAAAATGAGATAAAATCTGTTACAATGTGTCAAACAACAAATAGTGCGAAAACAATTGTTTAGTCTTAAAGTAGAAATGAAATAAGTTCTATCTGAGTACAAAGGCGTGACTGTCTCATTAAGATTAACGAAGATTTATTTGGTTTATGTTTCGGTTCGGTTGTACATTTCAACCACAAGACAACCATATATCGTTTATAATAAGTTAATAGAGAGGCCATCGTGGTGCAGAGGCACAAGGGTGTGACTGTCAACGCGACGTTTGTGGGTTCGATTCCAATTCGGAATATTGAAATATTTAGTATTTTCATTTCCTCACTCTGATAACGAGGTAAAGAGCGGCGTTGTGTTTCACCCCTCAACACGCAATGCCTGCAGCATTACGTGGAAGCTAAAAAAAAGACCGCAGTGAGCGTCTGACTATAAACACGATGGTAGTGGGTTAGATCCCTATCCGAGGCGATAAGTTATTTTTACTATCCTGTTCTTGCAAAGCGAAACAAGTATATAAATTCTGTAATAAAATATAATAAAAATTAATAAAATCAGCTTCACGCTGTTTCCCGCACACAGCAGGGTAGGCAGAGGGCACCTAGTGTTAAGACACCCCGTTCCCCACTTACTGCCGAATTCTAGAGGCATTGCGTGTTGAGTGGCAAAATTCAATGCCGAGCTTTTGCCTCGACACCAGAGCTAAGAAATAGAAATATAAATTTAAATAAATATTTCTTTTCCTCGACTGGGGATCGAACCCACAACCAGTCGGTTTTTAAGAGATACTCTGTGCCCCGGCGCCATAACTGGCCTGGTATAATAATCATATAAAAATAATATACGCATAGCACATTTAAAATACAACATTATAACTTTCTTGTTAATTGCAAACTTCAAATTTATAGTTTTACCTTTAATAAAAAGGACAGAAAAGTTAGAGAACTTTGTTATCAGAATCATAATTAAGGAATGCAGTTGAAGCTTTTTCAAAGTTCTTTTTTTACTTTTGGTACACAAGAAGTCTGGTACTGGTTAATTACTGAAACTCCTACAGTACTCCAAGAAAATATATCGGCCTCACGAATAAATCTATAATAATAAAACAAATCATAATTTATGTAATAACTTTTGTAAAGATATGTTAATTCTTGTTATAGTTTATTTGTATTATGTATTACTGAATTTATATGTGTAAAAATATGAATTTAGATTTCAAATAAGACCACGAGGCTCAGTGAGACAGTATTGGACTGGGAGGGTGATGGTTTTCTGATTGATCTCCATTTAAGGCAACAACAGGGTTTCTCAGGTAGTACGATAAAACGCGGCGTAGACTTACGTCACTCCATTAACGAAAAATTGACAGAAAAGTGAGCAACTTAGTATCTTATCATTAGGTTTCCTCTGTGCTAAATGCGGGATAAAGCGTGAAGCTGTAAAAAAAATTTGTCGATAATATAATCTATACAAGTGGCAGAAATTAACTCTCTAAAACTAGACTTTCAAAAGCCTAATTGGTTTGAACCAATGAAGCTATGCAATTATTTTCAAAATCAGCCATTGTGTAATTTCTAAACGAAGCTTACAACTGTTGTTGTGAACATATATGTAGGTAGAAACATTCTTACAAAGCTTGACATTGAAGAGTTGAGAAAAGTGATATTATCCTAACTTAGCGAGGAATTTCATTAATTCAAACATTGAATAAATAATAATATAAGTATTAGTTAAATAAAAAGTTTTCTTTTCATCAGTACGCTGTATTTTGCATATGACAGTGTAGGCAGAAGGAGACTAGTATAAAAGATACCGAGAGCTTTCCGTCGAATTCTGGGGGCATTATGGCGGAATTCAACGCCACACTTTCCTCCACACCAGAGCGAAGCAATGAAACATAAAATATTATTTTCCTCAAGTCGCAATCGAACCCACAACCTGTCGCGTTTATAGTCACACACTGTTCCTGCGCCACGACTGGCCTCATCTACTCGATGGGTTTTCCTTTGTTAAGCAGGTTACAAAAAAATTAAGATAATTCATTCCCTTCCCTTGAACCCACAACCCCAATATTTATAGTCAACAACGGCTTAAATATAACATATATAGAATTTACATCAAGAAGCTAATTGTCATTCACGTCGTAACTCGTAGCTTTCAGATCTCGTGAATATTCAAACAGATAAATGGTTCGTGCAGCTATCATATTATGTGCCTTATCGATTTTTGTTTCCATAATAAATTACATATTATATAATTCTATTTACATAATATGTTACTTTATGTAAATAGCATATTAGATACGTAATTTAGTCAGTACAGTAAAGAGGCCAGTCGTGGCGCAGGGGCACAAACGTGTGACTGTAACGCTATTTCTTTGCTGTATTGGATCGAGGCAAAGCTCCGTTACTCAATAGGCAATAGCTCTAGAATTCTGTGGAAAATGGGCAGCGGGGCCTTAAGCTCCCTCTGACTACGCGACGCGAAATAATTATATTTAAATTACTTTTATTTTCCTACTCCCGTAACACGAAGCGTATACAAAGTAGAACGGAGTGTCTTGACACTAGATCCGTTTTACCACAAGTGGCCATCAAAAAGGATGCTACATGAAAGTTGTATAGCTAAAGCCATAAAACGAAGTTACTAAGCTAATCTACTGTTAAAAGACTCACTTGAGATGGCGGAACTCAACACCGCGTAAAGAAATATTAATACATGCAATTAAACTCTAATTATGTCCAGCCGTGAAAACTCGACAACATACGAGTATTCGTATTGTTCTATTGTATTATTATATTTCAAAGACTAACCTTAGTTTCGCGCTGTGAAATTATTTTCTATGCTAATGTGCCATTATAGTTAGGTTGTACATACTGATAATATCTTTTTCTACTTTTTTATATCTTTTTCTATCTTTTTTCTATTTACATTGAACGTAGCCTTAAATTATTTACAAGTAAAAAAAGCTAAGAGAAATAAACTTTAAAGAAATGCTTAAGACACTTGCTTTCTGCTGTAAAAGCTCTTGACCTTTTTTAATGTCCCTCGTGTAAGAATCTAACGTCATGAAAGGTTGTATCTGAAAATGCTGTGGGTCTAAGCGTTACTTAGTAAATATATGTAAATTAATTACATATTAGAATACAAATACTATCGATACAGAGAGACCAAATCCTAAAATTCTTGTTTCATACAATAAGTGCACTAATTATTTATATTCACAATATGGCTATCGTGGAGCAACAGCATGTGTGGCTGTGAACGTGACGGTTGTAGATTCAAATCCCAGTCGGGGAATGTTATTCCTTGCTCTGGTGTAAGGACTACGGTATTGATATTGTTAATATAGACTTGGTATTGTTTCACGTCATTCAACACGCAAATTGGCAAACGCCTCGAAAATTGGGCGAAAAATTAGGAAACCAGTGTCACAACACTCCGTACTTCAATTATCACAATGAATAACACAACCGAAATTCCCCTGAGCATGAATCGATCTCGCTACTATCTCTACATCTAGAAATTTTCCCACAACACAATGATGTCCTCTGCATATCTAATTTTTTCACATAACTATATAGACGAATAAATAAAAAGAATATATAATGTAGGTAGAGTTAGAGTGAAGCGCTGCAATGAATGTATCGCCCCTCGACACTCGTTACTTTCACGCTCTGAGCGTGTTGTGAGTCACGTACTGTTCTGCAAATCTCATGCACGTTTTCCTTGGTAATGTATTTCCACCCTCAAACGATAAAAATATAAATCAGCTTGAATATCTGTGATTTTGAAATAAAACAGTTTATTGAAGTTATAATGTAATAAAATATGTGTAAATATTATATACTAAACATACATATTTATATTTAATTTTTTGTTCAGCTTCATGCCGTAACCCGCATGTAGTAGGGGAGACTGAGGAGTTTAGTGTTAAGCCACTCCGCTCCGCAGCGCCTAACGATACGGTGTCTGCATACCTCTTTCGCCTCTCTCACTATCACCAACCTGTTCATACATGACTTTCGGGGGGTCACGTAAAATGTATGACATTTTATGTGACCTTCCTCCAGTATCTTTGATACAGTATTTTCGATGGTCAACCGAGTTCTGACCCTACCTCTCTTACCGCCCTAGAATAAGTAAAAATATGAAATATTTTATTTCCATAAGTGGGAATCAAACCCACAACCTATCGCACAAGTCAGACGTTTGAGCCCCTGCGCCTACTAGCTGACCATAACTGGCTCCTTTATTTTTTATCTTTCTTTCAATAGTACAAAACAAAGTACCATATTACTTTTAAATATTTCAAACTTTGCGCCGTCTTAATATCTTAATCTGTCTATTTAACCGCATTAAAACAATGCGGTTTTCACTAACAGGCAGAGTAATTCAAGTATTTTTTTATACTCCCATATTGTATAACAATTAAGTTGATGATATAAAAAATAATAATGTCGTAAGAGTATATTTTTGTATCCTTAGAATACAAAATGAGGGGATAGAGGGAAAATTCTTATCTGTTTAACCTATAGGTGAGAAAGTCGTAGCGCAGAGGCACAAAGTGTGACTGTAAGCCCATCGAGGCGATGAAATAAGAATTTAAATTATTTATATTTCCGTTTCTTTCAAAATTAATAGCTCTCTTCTTTTCAGAAGAGAGCTATTAATTTTTAAGCAGCTGGACATATTTTCTTGAATCATGGCTAAGAAACAATCTAATCATAACTAAGTTATCCTAATCGGTATATCCGTTTAGGACCTACGATGCTACATACGAACATATAGATGAACAAGCAACCTTAGTTACATCTGAATAATTTGTTAAATTGCACAATACGAAACGTACATGAAAATAAATAAACAGGAAAAATAATATTTAATAAGTATCTGTACACAATAATAATTATACATTGGCTTTCAATTAAAATATACAAAGTTATTATAAATTTAATTTGTGATAATATTTGCTCTATAGATAGTATTTATAATATAAATATAAAAATTATTATATTGGTACAGTCAGTATTTTTAATCGCCGTCCACTGCTAAACGTAGGCCTCCCTCATCAAGCGCCAACCATCCCGGTCTTGGGCTTTTCGCATCCATCAAATGCCAGCAACCTTCTTTAGAAGCATATTATGCTATAATTAATATCTGGCTAATCAAACAGCCTTAAAATTTTTTTTAGTTAAGCTGTTTGAAATTTAGCGTATTGGTGATTCGAGAAGAAAATAATCAAAAGTAAGAAGAAATCTGAAATCAAATCTCCAGCCGTCTACAGCTAATTCAGGATGACCACAACTCGTCGACAGTACTATAGCGTATATATTACTGTACCGTCACAAGTCTCAGGAGCCACGTGAAGGCAATCTATCAAAACAAATCATGAGTAGCGACCGCAAATTTGTTATGGGATATATTTTTATTATAGTTTAGAAAATACGTACGTCAGTGGAAACTAGTTATATAGGACTGACTGATGTTAGTTAAGACATTGATTGAAAAGGTATATGTTTTTCTCAAATAAATATTTTTCTAATGTATTTGTACATTGTATAAAAAGTTTTTATAGTATTAGTGAAATTTATTAAGTTAGATTATTTTATGACGAGTGTTATGTAAAGTAGTCGCAGAGGCCAGTCGTGGAGAGACCACACCTTATGAGTTCGATTTCCACTCTAGGGCATAAAATATTTAATATTTTCATATCATAAATAGGAAATAAAATATTTATGTACGTTAATAGTTCCATTTCTTCGCTTTGATGTCGAAGCAAAGCGCGGCATTGAGTTCTGCCACTCAACACACAATCAGAATTCGGTAGAAAGTAGGGAACGGAGTGTCTTAACAATAGGTTCCCTCTGCCTTGCCAGCTGTGTGCGGGATACAACTTGAAGCTTAACATCATATATTGTAGGTTTTATAGGAATGTATCAATTTGATCTCCTTTAAATAGGTTTTCAGTCTAACATGAATAAGATGAGCCCTCTACATACAGATTTATTGATGTCTCGGTAAGCTATACCGTACAAGTGATTCATGGCAGCTTTACACTTTTTTTTCGTTAGTTTATAAATCTTTTAGTATATTAATTTCCTTTTAAGTATAAAAATATAAATGATTAACTTAAGCTAAAATACCTTAACAATCTCACCAATTTAATTTTATTGTACAACTCTATTCATAAATTTACTTTATCTGTAGCTGTAATCATCTGCTGGACAACAGAATAAGAAAAAATTTTTATTTACTATTTATTTACCAATGAATATTGATCATAGGCCTCCGTGGTGCATGGGCACAAGCGTGTGTAAGTGCGATAGGTTGTGGATTCGAATTCCACAAGAGGAAAATAAATATTTCAGGAGGGAAAGAGCGTCGTTGAGTTCCGTCATGCAAAACGCAATGTCTCCATAAATATAACAGATTATAACGTTAGTTTTGTTTGATTGTGCCTCGCCAGACACGGCAAGACTATATATCATGTGTCACAATTACATAAAAATGGAGTTACTTAAGGTTTTTACGAAAGTCTCACTGGAAAATAGACAAGATTACGGAGCAACATATACGCTACTTTCACACCTCGATCCAATTTTGGGGTAACAAAAATCTCTCACAGATCACTTCCAGGTAGTTGTGAAATAACCTAAAAAATTTTTATTGAGTACGACAATTATTGCAATAGAAATTAATGTAAAAGTATGGATAACCATACAAAAATAACCAAATAACGTTCGCTAAATATATATAGTTTAATAATATAAAAAAAAACGCCTAAACGGGCGAAGTCGCGAATTAGACGCTAGTCAATCAAATATATATTAATTAAGAGATCTAATCTTGTTAAATAATTAACATTAAATTCCAAGCACGTCGGAATTAGACAATTTAGTTTGGTATTCGTAAAACGTTCTCCGTCGATCAAAAAGTTTAAGTCCGAAACTGTCATTTACAATTGAAATCTAGACAATTTCAGGACGAACGATTTTATAAAAAAAAATATGAGCAAAATCTTTGAAATTCACAAATACTGACAATTGTTTTTATTTACATTGAATCACACTATTATTATATTTTTTTAGCTTCACGCTATATTCTATAGTATAGCCGGGTATGCGGAGTGTTCCTGGGAACCTAGTGTGAAGACACTGTTTAAATTAAGACGCTTCCATTGCCCTCTTTCCACACAATACTCATCAAGGCCACTCTTCGCCTCATTATCAGAGAAAGGAAATCAAAATATTAACAGAATCGTACCCGCACTAGTCGCGCTAACAGTCGTGTCAGCCTGCGCCACGACGGGGTGACTAGATTCGATTCTCACCCGAGGAAATTCAATACTTTCACTTAATACAACAAAGGGAGTTCTTGAGTTCTGTAAATCGTGTAGTGGAGTCAGCAAAGGGAACCTAAACTTAAAAAGTTATTTAACTTTAATCACTTTGGTTATAACAATATAACGTTTAATTAACTTAACTCAATAGGCTCAGAGCGTTAAAAACTTATGCCGTTCGCAGTTTATAGCGCTTTACCGTTCTTCACCTTTTGTTTGCACTTTTCGAGTTCTCTTGAAGCACATATTAAATTCTGTTTTAGAATGCTTTTATTTTTTACATTTCTTTTATTTTGAAATATAGTATCTAATAGATTATTTATTATATTAGTTTTGAAGACAGCGGGAATCTATTGGATTCAAAGGGCGCAGGACCGGACAGAGTGGCGAGCATTATCGGAGGCCTATGTCCAGCAGTGGATGCTGAAAGGCTTATGGATGGATAGATTAGTTTTGATGTTATGGCTAGTCGTGTCACAGGGATACACTCGAGAAAGTTTAGTATTTTCCATATCCAGAATTCGGCGTAAAGTGGGGAACGGAGTATCTTATGCGACACTAGGTTCCGTTTGTCTACCGTGCTATTTGCGGGATACAGCGTGAAGTAGAAAAAAATGTTTATTACATATATTAGCGACTAAAACCAAAACAATTTGGCCTGGTTTTGTCGATTTACACTCCAATGACAATTACCAAATATCCGGAGAAATGAAATATTAAATTGCGAAGGATTCAAATGCCTTTATTACTTGATGGCTTTATTAAAAACGGTATTGGTAATAAAAAAAAACAAAAGAAATATAAAATAGGAGGCAGTTTTAATTATTTTTTCGTATTTTATTTACAACTACCTATTAAATAATTCTAATTTGTACTTAGTACCGTCACCTTAAAAGACAAAACAAGTAATTATCGACAAGATCAAAGAAAGGACAGATTATATAAATGATAGCTTTACGTTTATTCTCGCATATCAGGGTAGCCGGAAGAATTTTTTGTTAAAACTCTCCATTCACCACATTTCGAATCTTCGAGACATTGTTGAGTGGCAAACATGCTCATCTACAAGAGCTTGGAAATGAAAAGAAACGAATTATTGTCTCCAATGGGGATCGAATCGTCGCTTTTACAGTTTGATTCTCTCCTACTGGGCCAAGACGAACTTAATATGAATATAATTATAAATAAAAGAAATTGAATCTTGTACAAAACATTTCTCAGCTTCACGCTATGTTGCGCATGTAGCAGAGTAATAAAAAGAAGGAGCCCAGTGTATAGAGTCTTCGCTTATCAGTTTGGCAGAAGTCAAAGGCGCGCTTTGCCTTGCTCTGCAATATGTGGTATAAACTAGCATCGAATTAAAAATATGGTCATACATTTGGAATGATATCCTAAATAAACGGGATCCTTAATAATCTGGAGGCCGTTGGCGTACTCGGGGGTATGCTTATATTTTCTTCTTTTCTTCTTCACGTATAAGTTCACTCTGTCGAACCAGTTATACAGGCAAATGCGTGATACTAGTTTTGGAACATCGCTTTTAAACAAGCCCGTAATACCTATGATTAAATATGTTGTTAAACCTTTATAATTTACTCCCAGACAAAGAAATCGAAATTCCAGGAGAATTGAAACTCCGCATCGACCACGACACTTTGTTGGACATGACAGAATGTGAGCCAAAACCCACCGCAGGACATGTCGCGGTGTGGTTTGAACGTGTAATTCTGAATTATATATTAAATATTTTACTTTGATATATAAATTAATATATTTGGGAAATTTGTATGGATATTTCAATATATTTTCTTACTAAGATCAATTACTATATAAATATGTCTTTCGTGTGTTAAAGAGACAATTTAAAGAAATATATATAATAGTATATTTATGTCGTTATGTCGCAGTGGAACATCGTCTAACTGTAAAGCGATAGTTAAACAGCGCAAAAGGTTTACAAAGATTTTCCTGAGTTTCCCAATCCCCATCCTTAACTGAGCTTTACATTTGTGTGAGTGATTTTAAAATAAGATTTTAGAAAAAAAAACAGAAAAAACCTTTTGAAAACAAAGTTATTTATAAGAAATCAATAAAAAGAATTACAATATAATAAATATAACACTTTGATTGCATTCTTGGCAAGTGATTGTGCCAACTTTATCTGTCACTTTTTATAAATCGAACGCAAAAGTAAATATGTAAGGCTGTCCTGCGGTCATATCAGCCAGTTCAAAAAGGAGTGACAAGGATGCCATGTGCGAGATAAAATCACATACAAAATAAAAACTTCCTCTCCCGTACATCCTACACTTGTTCTTGTCAATCAAACACACGTTTTCTCACTGAATACAAAGGCAACTATTAATCATCTTTCCATATCATACTATTTGATTATGAATTTCATACAAAACTTATACCGTTGTAAATATATATTGTTATAGAGTAGTGGTTTCCAACTAGTACCACCAGTGATCCGCGGACCTAAAAATGGAAGCCTAAGCCTAAAAATAGTCCGCGAACGATTTTAATTTTAGTGGACATCAAGTAAAGGTTGGGAACCCTTGTTATAGAGCCTATTTAAATAAAAAAATAATAATTAACTCATTAATACAAGTTACATATTCACTACTGAGCCACAATACACATGAGACACGTTATACAAAGATACAAGGAACATTTTTCACATAGTTAGAGTGCATTCCCAAGCTCGCGTGCTAGTGGCGATAGCTTAATCCTGTCTCCGCGAAAAAGCACATTTGTTCCGCCGCGTTCAAAGTAAATGCAACGTTTGTTGCTTTAAACGTTATATGGTGGATGGAAAATTTTAGTTCTTTTTTAGTTAAATCTGTATATAGCAGGGCAGAGGCAACCTAGTGTTACGACACTAGGTTACCGTTGCCCACGTATTACGTGTTGAATGGCGGAATTTAATGCCACGTCTTGCCATTGCACCCTGCTAAGAGCGGGATACAGCGTGATAACTTCACGCTCGAACACTTCAAAAACACAATATTCCTACATATACAATACTAGCGCGTAAGTAATAACGCAGAGTTCTCACAAGTACGCAAGGGAATCTATCGGCGATCGTTGAATATTCGGAACGTGCGGCGGCATTTCATATTGCTCACTTTATGCTCAATACTCATATAACTATTGCCTTTGGGTTTCCACGGAAGACAGTTTTTATTAAATTTTGCTATAAATATCACATTTTTTAAATAAATATGTTGTTGAAATACACTCGTATTGTGTTAATTGATTCCTTTCCCGTAACAAGATGAATATTCGGTTTCAGACGGACAGATGGGCAGACGGGTATCTTTTTTTACACTTTTACTATAGTACACGAGTATATATAGGCAGATGATAATCGCAAACAAAATCGCGGACACTGCTAGTTTATATACTTAAACCGTTATTTAAGAACATTACTTTCCTCTCGTTTGCAACAAAAATGAACATTTGAATATATTTAAACCATTGTCAGCGTATAGAGAGCATTTTAATTAATTATATTAGTGGAGCCTTAATTACTTTGAACATTTGTCTCACATAACGCTAGAGCTATTTAAATGTGTTCTCGTGAATATGTAAATTCATCTTACCACAACTCTATATGAGATACAATGTTTTTGGGCCATTATATCCAAATACATTGTACAATTGAATCTAAATAAATTGTACAATTGAGTATAAAAAATCAGCTTCGCACAACAGGATAGGGAGAAGGAACCTAGTATTCAGAAATTCCGTTACACATTTTCCTCCGATTGCTGGAGGTATTGCGTGTTAAATAGCGGAACTCAACGCCGCGCTTTGCTTCGACAATAGAGCGAAAAAATAAAAATATAAATTTAAATTAATAATTCAATTCGTCAAGTGGGGATCGAACCCACGACTCATTAATTTTACAATCACACCCTTATGCCCCTGCGCCACGACTGGCCTCGCAATTAACATTATAATTTTTTTGGCAAAATTTTAACATTGTTTGGGTGTTTTAGCTCAGTACTGAACGCAGAGTATTCTAGACGATGGTGAAATGGCATCAATACAGACATTTTATTTCAGCTTTAATAGAGATTATTTATAAATATACCAAATTTTGGCTTATCTGAGGTCGTCGTGGTGCAGGGACACGTGCGACTGTAAGCATCGTTATTGATTAACGGTTTAATTACTTACTCAGAAGAATGTAATATTTCGTCACTCTGATTACAAGGAAAAGCACGGCGTTAAGTTGCGCCACTCAACTTGCCTTGTGCCGAGAATTCGGCAAATAGTGATGAACGGAAATATGTTAATTGGAACTGAATATCTTATGATTAGGTATTTAGGTGCCCTTTGCCAAACCTTCTTTTGGCGGGGTACGTCAAACCAAAATAATATATTTCTCCTGGGGCACGTCAAGCCAAAAAAACCATTTCTCTGGGTAAAGATTAAACCTACAATCATCGCGATAGCAATCGCAACTGCCTCACTGTGCTCCGATATACACGACTATTAAGTCCTAAGCTAAAATCTCGAGTCAATCCACGGTTTGTGGTCTCAAGAGAGCATCAGCTAGAGACATTTCCCACAGCGACCCTATATCTTATACGAGTATAGTCAAATAGGAATATAGCCAATCAGATAAATCTCTTTGCAGTACGATACATCCATTATGTTTATTATGTCGAGACGTTATATATAGAGCTGGGAGCATTTATAGAATTTAACTCAATTCCCTGAAGCTTTACTCTACCATTAGAAATATTAAATATATTTCTAGACAAATTGCGTTTTATAATTTATTTACATGAAAATCATATCTTTAATTTGATAATATTTGACGCGTTAGAATGTATACGCGATATCTGTGAATTCGATTTCCATTACTTTCCTTTCCTGTAAAACAAGATGCGGCGTTGAGTGTAACAAGTGTC
>DWGR01000513.1:0-22067 GCA_018247715.1 Heliconius burneyi | reverse complement strand
TTCTAATATAGTTTTTTCACATCTTCACATCAATCAATCATCACATCTTTCCTTGGCCTAAAATTGCTCGTACACAAATAAAAACAGGCTTATAACCTTGATTTTAATAATAAACATGGCAAATGAAGGTTCATGTAAATTAGTTAACGCGATACGTCGATCGTTAGGCCGCAAAGTTACGGTAAAGGTACCTTTAACTTCCTCCGTGAATTACGCCTGAAGCCAAATATGTACATGCATAAAATTATTACATTTCTAAAGAAATTTTGATTTTATTTCAACAACCTTCAAGCTTTTTCTCGGGTAGCAGGGTAGAAAGAGGGAACATGGTGATAAGACACTCCGTTTCCCACTCCAACGTTGCGTTTTGTCTATCAGAACAGGTAAGTGATTTTTTTTTAAATACAATCATTCCCTCTAATGAGGATCGAATTCACAACCGTCGCATTTTACAGGCATCCGTCCTACTGCGACGACGACGGTCTTGAATTGTAAATCCGTTTTTATAACCTTTTTTTCTTATTTTTTAACTTTAACATAAAACAGAATTATAAGCAATCAACTGACAGTTTTCCGTATCGTTCTTGAACTTTGTATAACTCTTACCTTTTGACTTTTAAGTATAATCTACTACTTGTGACTTTAAAATGTCACGTCGCAAGCAAGTCAAATTCATTGTTGTGATATAAAGATAATATTTTTTATAGTTGGTGTTTTCCTTCTTATATTATGTTAGATACTGTTAATAGAAATCTTAAAAGAAACTTGGCCATCCAGATACTTTTCCGAGCTTTTCATGAGACGCGTTCTGGCTTCGAAACATTGTATCTCTTGAAAGAGGAAAATATTTTATTTCTTTTAGTCTATATGTACGTACATGTATATATATGTCGGCGATACGCCGGTGTATTGATGTCTAGGGTTCATTTTTACAATGAAGATACACACCAACTTTTTTATTTATCTTTGTACAAAAGCCAATGTGCAGGACCAAACATTATTCGCTTTATTCAGATATAATTTTCTATAGTAAAATCTCTAATTCTGACCCTTGACTCAAATAGTAAAGGTTTTATATCACGACTTTAATATTAATATTTAATATTATAATTTAATTTGAATAGTTAAAAAAAATTAATTTTCAACATTTTCAAGCTAAAACATCCTAACATAATGATTTGCGCCCATATGGCCATACTGACTGGCGCTGTTTCACTTTACATTACGCGCTTTGTCTCGTTACCAGAGCGAAGAAATAAAAAAATATATTTCCTCGATCGGAGATCGAACCCATAACCTTTCTTGCTTACTTACAGTCACTCGCTTGCGCCCCTGCCACACGACTGGCTACAAAAAAAAATTAATACAATAATGAAAACTATTATTATTTTCTGGAACAACTTATAAAAATATTTTTTCTCTCGGCTATCTAAGCCCAAATTTATATTATAACTCGTTAAAAAATTAAAAGATAACAATGATATTTTCGTCGGAGCCTTTAGGTATTTATTTTATTTTAAATATTCCTTATCCAACGAACCACACAATGTTTACTGAAAAACTGTTGTTTTTATTTGGCCACGTTTGATATAGAGTATGTTTTTAAAGCGGTCAGTTTTCAGAAATACACGATCAAAGAGAAAAGAGAAAAAGAAAAAGTAAAAGTTATTTTAAAATACTTTTTTGCTTTAGTACTGAAACTTAATTAACATTTTGTATATTTTAAATAAATATTACTTTATTTGCTGTACGAGTATATGTTAATTACGCCACGCCCTTACAATATATATATTCTTTATTTCTTTTTGTTTCGTTTTCTTTGAAATGAAAACTTTATTTATAAGGCCGTTGTGGCGCAACGACATAACGACTACAAAAGCGATGGTTGTGGGTTCGGTTTTCACTCGGGAAAATAATTTATTTTCATTTTCTTGTTATTTAGAATTGGGTGAAGTGAGGAACGAATTGTGTTAGCAATAGGTTCCCCTTGTATCTCGCATATAACAGGATAGGCAGAGGCGTAGTGTAAAATCTTTTATATCGCTATTTTTTGGTCGATTATATGTTTTAGTTATAAAACTATAAAAACTAAATATTGATTCTGTTAGAAAAATTTAAATAGTTTGGCATTTACGTACAGTACTAACATAAATAGAAAAAAGAAATAACGGTATAAAATTGTACTTCTTACACTAAAAAAATATTTCTCTTTTAAAAAATCTAGTATTTACAAAAACAAAAAATAATTCGCAGGAATTCAAGAATAATATTAAAACGAAATATCTACTGTTTCTTAATATTGTAAAAGCTTCCAGAGTACCACATTAAAATTGAATTGGGAAGGTTGTTAAATATTGTGATTAAAATATTGTTATTGGAAGAGTGTGCCTACACAATCTATTATTACTTTGAAATATTAACGAATACCAGTTTACATTAGACTGGAAATATATTTTTTATTTTAGTATATAATGGTGGTAATATCATATACGTGATAGTTCTGTTTCCGCTATAAGACTAAGTGTGGCGTTGAGTTCCGTAGCTGTATGTTTAGAATTTCGGCGTAAAACGGAGAATAAAGTGTCTTGACAATAGGTATCAGATCAAATCAGCTTCAAGCTGTATCCCGCACACAGCAGGACAGGCAGATGGAATATTGTGTTAGACCACTCTGTTCCCTACTTTCCGCCCACATCTGGAGGCATTGCGTGTTGAGTGGCGGAACTCAACGCCGCGCTTTTTGCGTCGATACCAGAACGAAGAAACGGAAATATACATTTAAGTAATTATTTCGTTTCCTCGAGTGGGGCGATCCTCACTATTGGTGGGATTGTGGGTTCGAGAACCCACAACCATCATGTTACAGTCACTCGCTTGTACCCCAGCACCATTTCGGCCTCAATGACAATAAGTATTCTCTGACATTGTTATTATATGCCATATAAAGTCTAAAACTGAGAACAAATTGGTGCAACGTTACGACTATCGTTATAAGATCTAATAAATTTTATAAGATATATTATAGAAGGTGAGACCATCCTGGTACTGCGGGATAGCATTTGACGATAAGTGCGATGGTGGGTTCGATACCTCTCATTGGAGTAAAGTACTTTCATTTACTTTACATGTAACATGAGGGACTTTCTTAACACTAGATTGGCCCTGCCTACCCTGCTAAATGCAGGATACAGCCAATAAAAGTTTATTTATCCATCAATTAAGTTATTACTAACAATCTATTCAATATAAAAATCACAATCATATTGGCAATATAAAATACCACTACGGATTTTCTTTCTTTTTAAAAAATTTCCATACTAAGAAGTTATACAAAACCTTCAATTTGTGTCAAGTGACAAATTACTTCGCGTTATTTGGCCCGAGGCGGAAATCTTCAGAAAATTACAGTATGCAATGCATTTTTGTTTTAAATTGTTTTAAAATGTCAAAAGAACATTTGTCTACACAAAAAGAAAATGCTAAATTCATTGAATTCATAATTCTTAACTTAAAATTGACGATTTTTACGCCATTTCGACGTAGTAGGATAGAATCTTGACTTAGCAAAAGTACGATGATTATAGGTATATCTCGTACTTAAGTATGAGTCTTACCCTATTTAGATAATAAATAAATAAAATAAATCAGCTTTATGCCTTTAGGATAGGCAGAGGAAACCTAGTGTTAAGACACGCCGTTCCCCACTTTCTGCCGATTTCTGGAGGCATTGCGTGTTGAGTGGCAGAACTCAACGCCGCGCTTTACCTCGAAACCAGAGCGAAGAAATAGAAATATAATACGTTTATATTTCTATTTCTTCGCTCTGGTTTCGCTTATAAATATTTCAATAAATATTTCACTTCCTCGAGAGGGGATAGAATCCACAACCGTCGCGTTACAGTCACACCATTGTGCCCGCTGCGCAACGACGACCTCAAAAAAAATCAAATTATAAAATAATATAAATATTAGTTGAATTTTAAAATGTGACAGAGACCTAAGAAGATAAATATTTTAACATGTCATATGAACATGCGGTGCGGCTGCGGTACGTTTCAACTTATTCATACAGACGAGGTAGTTCCGCCTCGCTCTGTGATTTTGGCTAGAATATACATTTCTATCTATGGATTTTGGTGCAATATGTACCAAAATTTATCTAAGCTATCTATATATATTTAATTATAAATATCTATTACCTTATACATATAAGATATTTTATGTAAATCTTTCATTAAGATATTGGTGACGGAACCTGTCGTCATCATTAGACAAAAGTCTAAATTTTATTCAAAAGAAGAAGAAGATATAAGTTTAAGTTACTGATCATCAAATAATTCACCACTGGTTCACGTTAATGAAACAAACCTGTGAGGAACCCGCGCAACATTCTCAGAGAGATTTCTTAAAAATAAAATATTTATAAACTAATATTTAGTAACAGACCGAGCAGTCTAATATGGGGCGTTGAGTTTAGTCACTCAATATCTTGAGTAGCGAAAAAGAGTAGAATATTTAAACACTCTGCTCTTCCCAGAAACTGGAAAATAAAGAAGAATATCTTCATTCTTAATATGAGTCACATTTTTATGATAATCGACTCATTGGATATTTAGACTTGCGTGTCACATTAAGCCATAGACTCGTATATAGAACATATAACATATATTGGTACCGTTATATATTACTTATATTAAAATTAACCATTTTTTTACCAGAGTGGAGATATGAGGATTTATTGTACCGAAAAAAAATCGCTACTGCGCGGGAAATATGCAAAAGAAATCTAAGTATGATAACACATATTAATGAGTTAAATATAATTAAAATAGAGTACTTCGATTTCCATTACAGATTTACATACTTAAAGTGTAAAAAATGTATGTTATGTGTATGTTAATCAACACGTTTAAAGTAATAAAAAACATTTATAATTCTCATAGAAATAATTAAACGTATCAAGTACATATCTCGAGTATATCATAGTGATTTATCAGCAAGCACAGCTACAGGTCTCAGTCAGGCGCGAGCTACGCCGTAGCGCGCGTGTTGCTACGGTGCTACGGAACGCTACGAGATAGCGATACTGTCATAACTTCTATATTTCTTTACTTTAGTTAACAATAAATTGATATAACAAAAGTTTTTGAGATTGCCGTTATTTACGAAAATTTTCAAGGTAAGTTTTTTATGTTACATTGTACTTTAAAATATTATTTTTTCTTGTTTTGTTTGTATAAAGTTGTATTTTGTTAAATAATATGGAATTTAAAATTTAAAAGTTCTAAGTAAATTAGTAATAGTTTAAATAAACATAACTTCATATAATTTTTTTATTGTGTATGTTTATTAATAATGGGTAAACATAGAAACTATTGTAACGACTTTTTTCATCAAAGATGGCCAAGTTATCAACTAGTAACAATAATTATGTTTAATTTAAGATGAATAAGATATTCTTTCCAAAAATTATGAAAAGAATCTAACAATCTTTTTTTTTCTATAAAAGTGCTAAGAGTTTACTAAGAGCTGTGGATTCTACTTAAATTATACTTTTTGCACATTTTTTAGACGTCATGACGAAAATTTTATTTCTTTTTACTATATTTTTCAACTTTCATTTTTTTAAATATTTTTTAAGTATTTATAAAATGTATAGTAATAGTAATTTATCCAATAAATGGCTGAATTATTGGGCAACAATTAATAAAATTATTAAACATATGAAGTACAATTTACTACGATCGTAAAGTATCCCAAAAATTAAAACTATCTTTGTAAATTTTATTTAAAAAACACTTTATTCCCACTTCATCCACTTGTATAGAAGCTAAACACAACGAAAATTAATCTACCCACAAAGCTTTGTGAAATGATAGTCGTATATACAGATTTCCTGCCGTACTACAATGCAGCGTAATACATGACGATTTTGTATAATGGAAGGATAATTTTATATAGTTTTCTTGAACTGAACAAGTTTTCATATAAAATATGAGTAAAAGTAAATAAATCTAACTATATTTACAATGTAGAGCCGTTTGAATCATTAGGGATCCAATGAGCTGTGAAAGGCTTGACACTTTGGCTTTGCGTAGAGACGTTTCCTCGCTGTGCGTTCTCTATCGAATTTATCATGGGGAGTGTTCTGAAGAACTGTTTGACCTGTACCCTGCCGCCAAATTTTCTAACCGCGTCACAAACTTAAATATCACCACCTGGATATGTGGCACTCCACTACTGTGCGGAACTACGTGCGGTACTCGTAGGAATTTCCTTCCACGCGCCACGGAATGGTGGAATGGCCTACCCGCGGCTGTGTTTTTAAGTCAATATGACATGTGTACCTTCAAAAAGCACGTCTATCTCCACCTTAAGGGCCGGCAACACGGGGTTGTGGGCGGCGGTGATCACTTACCTTCAGGTGACCCGAACGCTCGTTTGCCTTGTCCTTTGCCCATAAAAAAAAGCTTTCCTGTTTTTTCCGCATAAAAGGTAGAAAGACCGTTAAGCAACTCCTTTACATTATGACATACCACGACTGGCCTCTATAGTTATAATTTATTTTATTCTGTTCACCTCACCGAAATCGGTTTTTATACAACGACGCCTATTTAAAACTATACATTCGATCAAGTCTTTGATTTATGGCTAAAAATAGAGAGATTGAAATTTAAGCATTATATAAAAAAATATAATACCAATTAATATGTAATTACATTTTTTATTGTTTCATTATGTAAAAATAACCCGCTTCTTAAAGTTAATTATATATATTAGTTGTTAATTATTTTATTTTTTTTCAAATATAGAAAAGTAGAAAGTGAGTAGTGGTGATAGTAAACTTTGAAATATTACACATACGATATTGTTACTTTTTAAATAAAGTAAAAAAAATAAAGTAATTAAAAAATATTTTTTTAATGTACTACCGACTCTACAAAAAAAGACACTACTAAACCAAAACAGAAGTAAGACTCAATGAGAAGCCTTACTTTTATTAATAAAGTCACCCTTAAAGAATATTCCAGAGTCTGTCTGTAAGAGATGATAAGATGATTTCTTTATAAAATGATCTTCGTCGACGCACAGTGTCTAATAATATCTTAGAGCACCTCATTGGTTTCCTGAGTTACGTGCTTTAATTAGACGTTTCTAACCCAAGGATTTAATTTCGTTTTCTTTTCCTTCCTTTTTTTACGTTTGTGAAGTAACATAAGAAATGAACGTGAAAGTGGGGAATGGAGACTCTTAACACTCTGTCCTTGCTATTTACAGGATACAGCGTGATGTTGTAAAAAAAAACTTACACAAAGAATAGATAAAATACATATTTTTTCACAATTTTCCACATATGTAAGATTTTCGAACATGTACATATAACGTTGTTGACATACTATCTTTTAAAAATTCAGATTTTCTCTACTGTGTCACTTTTAAGACGCCAGGAGCTGTATGTAAATAATATAAATAGTGGCCATGGTTGTGGGTTCGAATTCCATTTCTTTTTCCCGCTTTATAGATTTAGATAGAACATTAGAGTATTATAGCTTTTACATCAGAATAGCCCATAGGTTTATATATATTTATATTTGTCTACAATATACGAGTAACAATAAGTTTAAGCAGGTGAAGCCGTCTGTGTATTGCTAGTAAAATGTAGGTATATTTTTCATTATATTCAAAAAATCTATTTTATACACTCAGCATTAAAAAAGCTATAGCTGTACAGTTCTACTACAAACTTCTATTATTTTAACACTAAAATATTACACGATGCATTACGCAAATGAAAGCTGGATACCAAAAACCACTCTTTTTAGATATATGGAGACCGCACTAACCATTTCATATTATTATTCTCATAGATAAGTAATAAATAAATAAAATAAAAAGACTTTTATATCATGCTAAATACAAATATAAAGTAAATTACAACTATACTTACATTATTACAACTATACATACATTTCATTATTCTTAATATGTATATATTTTTTATATTAATTTATTTTAGGGCTAGTAACGTTATGTATATTTTATTATTTTATTTGTTTTTCTTTTTATTTGTTTATTTATTTTATTATATTCTTCAAGAACTCCTCAACAGGTAAAGGCCTCCTACAAAGTTTTCCAATCTTCGCATAATGTAAAGTTTATTCGGCTTGTTGATTGGTGTGTTTGTGTTTTTCTTTTTGGGTTATGGTCATATTTACTAATTTTACCCAAATTACAATTGAAAGTGGGGAACGGAGTGTCTTAACACGAGGTTACCTAACCTAACCTGCTGTGTGCGGGATACAGCGTGAAGCTGATGTATTCATTTATTGTTTAATTTTACCAAAATATATTTTAGGTAATAATTTTTAACTACATTTTCGTCTTCCCTTTGTTCAAGTAGAAATAAATAATACACCACGCTCGGAACATTCTGTAATACTGCTAAACTATCTGAATAAATGGACTATTAAACGAAAAAAGAATTCCAAATTCCTAACGAGTAATCTAAAAATCAGCTTCACGCTGTATCCTGCATACAGCTGTTTTTAGTGGCAGAACTTAACGCCGCAATTTGCCTCGACACCAGAGCAAAGAAATTCGAAAGAAGCTCGAAAGAATAACTTGCTCGAGTGGGGATCGAACCCACAACCGTTGCGTTACTGTCACACCCTTGTGCCGCTGCGCCGCGACTGCTTGTATTTAGAGCGTTAAACCAAACAAACCCTTATAAGCTTTATAATATTATCATTATTGTATTTCCCTGTATTGACTTCTAAACTCGATCCGTTCAGGGGTTTGAGCTCTGCATTAGATTGAACCAAAAATAAATAAATATGAGCCACGAAATCAAGAAACAAATGAAATTTAGTTTTCTTTTAAATCAAGCAACGCCTTAATTTAGTTTTATTGATATTAGATGTGTTAATGAACGAGAGGCGTCGCGTTATAGGCTGTCATTACTTGTTATAGCTAACATTTTTATTGAGATTGTAAAATAGTTAAGTTAAATGACGTCCATGACATAGCGAATATGCTCCAAGATGGTCTGCCCACGTTGCGTTCTGGCCTAGGAACTGATTCCATACAAATAGCCATGCTGCTAAGGACAATGTCCCTGTAGTTATGTCCCCGGACGCTCAAGGAAGCATAGCTGGATGACATGAGACCCAACCTAACCCAAAAGACGTTAAAGAGGAGAAGTAGGTTAAGTAGGCAGGATAATGATACAGCAGGATAAGTATGTAAAATATATCACTTAATAAAGTCTATTTTTCACCCCAAAATCAATAGTTTCTGAGATCAGCGCGTTCAACCTAAGTTTGCTTTTTCCGTGATTTTTTGGAATTTACCCTTACGGGAGCAAATAAGTAAGCGAAGCTGCGCTCGTCCCGTAGTATATAATAAAAAATTATTTAATTTTATTAAGTAATGACAGCCTACAGAATTTGGTAGAAAGTGGGAAACGGAGTGTCTTAACACTAGAGTCCCTCTGCCTACCCTTCTGTGTGTGGAATCATTGTAAAGCTAAAAAAGAAGCTGAACTTGCGCGTTCAAAAAATCAGCTTCACGCTATATCTCAAATATGTGAATTTTGGAGGCATTGCGTTTTGAGTGGCGGAACTCAACGCCGCACTTTGTCTCGACACCAGAAGTTTTTTTTCTACATAATATCGGTACTAATATGAGCCAGCCAACTACGAAATTATAAAAGCTAAATTGCTCAAACAAAATGTTCCTCAAGTCTTCGAAATTTTTAAATAAAATACAAGAATATAACTTAAAAAATAAGCTCCACGTGTTTTCTACATAAAATACTAACCATAATGAGAGTGGCCGATGTCACCGAAATGGGTCAGGACTATATTATTATAACGTTGGGCACGCTGTAGGTCTAAATGGAAGGATAACAGATACGAATCGAAAATCATCTCGTGTACTGTGCCGAGTACATTAAACTTGAAATTTAAACATCTCTGGTTGTCAAACTTTACTTCAAATTATTGTTATAATAGCTTGCTTGGAATATCAAATTTCCAGGTCATTTGTTATTATTTGTTGATGCCAGTCGTGGTGCAGTGGCACAAGCGCGTGAATATAAGCGGGCGGGTTGTGGGTTCGATTTTCATTCATCATTTCATCTGTGGTGTCGAAGCAAATCGCGGCATTTAGTTCTGCCAACAACACGCAATGGGGAAATGGGGAAATTGCGGAGCGGAGTGTCTTAACACTAGGCTACCTCTGCTTGTCCTGCTAAATGCGCAATTTCCACAGTTTATATCTACAAAAACTTGGTCACAATTGCAATTTTAACGTTATTTTCAATTATAATATACAAACAGCATTCGTAATTTTAAGGCTTCAAAGCTATTTAATGGTCTAGTCTCAATTTACTCACGAATATTACTACGTTGATACTCTAAATGGAAATTAAATCGATGATATTTTATATTCCTTAAATATTGTCCTCGCGTCTTACCAATAAATATTGAGAATAAATTCAATTATCTAGAAATAATATAACTGTAGGTAGGTTATGCATAAGGTACATAGTGTTAAGAGTTACGTCACTCCGTTCCCGAATCCAATCTTTTGTGAAATTACGTGTGGAGTGGCAGCGCGACGACGACGACGACGCGCTTTGTCTCCCAGAGCAGAGAAATGGAAATGTGTATTTTTTAAGATCCCCCAGAGTGGGCAATCGAACCTACAACCGTTTACGAAGGCTAAAAAAGGTAAATGAGTAAGCTTATATTTTCTTACTCACTGTATAAAACTCAAACCAAAATGAAAAGACCACTGTGGCGCAGGGGCACAATAGTGTAACTATTACGCGAAGGCTGTGGGCTCAATCTCCACTCGGGGAATGAATTATTCATATTTTTTAATTTTTTCGCTCTGCCGCGAAGGCAAGGAGCCCGGCTCCTCAACACGCAACGTCTCTAAATTTCGGCGGAAAGTGAAGAACAAAGTGTCTTAACTCTGCCTACCCCGCCATGCGCGGAATTTAGCGGAAAGCTAATATAAGTATAAAACAAAGTACAAGTTTCTAACATATTGCTTTGACACACTTCATTGAGGCGGAAGGGTCGTCTCCGACGGTAGTGATACTCGTGAATGAAATTGCGGCTTTATAAATCGAAATGAAAAGTAATTTAAAGTCAAATAAGGGTTGGTATGAGGTCAAATATTAGGTTTAATTAATAAGAGATACCTACAATCTATGATATGATTACTTGTTCCCATTTACAGTTTATTATTCAGAAAGTAGTTCTCTTCTTCTCAGCGCCACGCTGTGTCGCTAACGGGAAAATCAGAGAGAACGGAGTGCCAAACGCTACGGTACGCTCTGCATACCTCTTTCGCCTCGAAGAAAGCATAGTATATTAATTATATTTATAAACTATTTGAGGCCAGTCGTAGCTCAGGGGCACAAGCGTGCGAATGATGTAAACGCTATATTTTTTGTGGACCCACTCGACGAAATTAAATATTTGATATTTTTATTTCCCCGCTCTTGTAACGAGTAGCGTCGCGTAGGGTTGAGTTGCGTCACTCAACACGCAATACCTCCAGAATTCAGCGGAAAGTAGGGTATGGAAGCATTTTAATGGAAACCCCGATACGTGCGTGATACGGCGTGAAACTAAAAAAGTAAATTATCACCTAAGAGTGATTGGCGAAAGCAGACGTAGAGTAGGCTGTCCATTGAGGTGCGAGTCTGTGAAATACATACAAAGTAAAAGACTGACTGTACATAATGACATGTAGAATAGATGTAAATAATAAATATGCATAAAGCCTCCCTCATGTTGGATTATGTAAATAAATATACATCAATAATTGTTTTGTTTTGATACATAATTACAACCAACAATGTACTTTTAAGAACCCGTCGAGTTAAGGAAACCAAATTCTAAAAACCTATAAGCATCATTTTTAATATTTAGTAGTTATTTGGCATACGCTTGCAAAATAAAAAAAATCTAAAAAGGTAATAATTAAATTACATACCAAACACAAGTAAGAGCGAGCTACTTTGAATTCTAATAACGAAAGCCATTATCGGGGTCAATTTGTCAATACGTCGTTTAGGGGTAAGTAAACAAGCATAGACGGCACGCCCCCGGGCACACGGGAGGGACCCTTCCCTCATTGCCCGCATTCCTGTCTGACACTATTATTGAAACCTGATCCTTTTGTTCCTTCCACCTTTGTTCTCTTCAATTTGATTATTTTTTGAAATAAAAGATGTTTTATGCCAGTCGTGGCGCAGAATTATAAGCGTGTGACTGTAACGCGACTTGTGAGTTCCATTCCCACTCAAAGGAGTGAATTATTACTTATTTAAATATTCATTTTTCACTCTGATACCAAGGCAAAAACGTAGGTTTATAGTTAAGTTGAGGGCGGAAAGTGGGGAACGGAGTGTCTTACCACTAATTATCGAAGATCGAAGAATTATCGAAGATTCCTGTGCCCTCTGCCTACCTATACATATCCTATTTTAGAATACAGCGTGAAGCTGAAAAAATAAATATATAAATAAACATAAAACACAAATTGCTTTCATTTAACATAAGTACAGCGACCTAATCCTTTGTTAATATTAAATAGGAGTTAATACCGTCCATACAAATTTACGTCTATACAAGACAAATTAACCTCGACCTCAAAACCACTGTTACATCTTAAGTAATCTCGTAGATAGTAATAATAAATTATTTATTTACATCTTCACTCCTCCCTTCTTTATAGCCCTTTTGAGAGTAATAAAATTCTTTGTTGAAACCTTGTACGTACTCTAATTTCCGTCGGTAATAGATTTGTATTTGGCACATTTGGACGTCTGATAATACGAAAAAGTGCGGTATTGTGTTGCGTTACTCAATTTCTCGGAAATCGACTTTTGAGGGTCGGAGAGTTTTAACACTGATTTCCCTCTGTCAACTCTGCTTGCCTGCCTAAGGAATACGGTGGGAAACGAAAAAATTTTTAATGTTTGATGATAGCATTTCACTTTAGGTTACGATGATACTACATGTTAATAATAATATACTACATGTGTACAAAGTGGCTGTGTCCCAAGCTTAAACGAGTACTACTAGACTTGCTAACATTTATTCGAAGATTAGTTGTGTAAAAACCTGACCCTTGTGGAAATTTTAAAAGAAAAAAGACGACGTACAAGTACATTTCAAGTCTTTAAGCCTATCACTTTAATATGATGCTTTAAATTTCGTATTATTGGTATAATTGCACTCGGATGCGACATTTTTTCATTCTTTACTGTACTTATAAAGTAGTAGAAGTCGTGGTCGTAAAATATCTGCAAATCTTTTAAATTGCAGCTAAGTTAAGAAATAAAAAGAAAAATATGTATAAATTTAATTTGAGCCAGTCATGGCGCTGAAGCGTGCGGCTGAAAAAGCGGGTTGCGGGTTCGAATTAAATATTTAATATTTTAATTTATTCGCTCTGAGAAAGAGGATACAGCGTTAAGATAAATAGAAGATGCAAAAATTATATTAAAACTTTCAACAAAAATGTAATGGAGCATCCAGATGTCATCAGTGTCACACAGCATCTGACTTTTAAGTGTCATGTGTCATGGTTGTGGTTTATACCAAATTACTTTCATTTTCCCACTCGTAGACAAAACAGGACGTAAACTCTTAACACGCCATGTCTTGAAAGTTGTGCGGAAAGTGAGAATAGAGTGTCTTAACACTTGTTATGAAAAAAATTATAACTATTTTTTAAAGACTGAAAACGAAACCACCTAGACTCAATGATGGTTTCGATTTTACAGATTATTATTATTATTATATAGGTTATATACGAAGAGTTGGATGAAAGTGGACGAAGTAAAAAAGATATCCAGAGAACATAATGGATAAAGCGTGAAGGTAATTAAGTGAAAAATCGAACCTGCAACCATAAATGGAACCACAAATCCATTAACATCTGTAACTACTGCAATTGTCCAGCCTCATTCTATTGCTCTTATAAACTATTACAAACGATCATTCACCACAATTTGCATGGAAAGTGGAGCTTCAAATAGTAATTAAAAAGACCCCAGGGGGAAGAATAGATAATACTAGATATTTTTTTGTAGTCTAAGGCAGTCGGAGCGAAGAGCTCAGTGTCTGACTGTCAATGCGATAATTGAGTTTTCCTTCCAGCAACAAGACAAAACTTGTAAGTTGAGATACGCCACTCAAAGCGTTACAAATTTTATGCATATATGTAGCAACATATATGCATAAAATAAGTAACAAATCAGCTTCACGCTGTATCCCGCACACAGCAGAGTAGGCTGAGGGAACCTAGTGTTAAGATACTTCGTTCCCCACTTTCTGTCGAATTCTGGAGGCATTGCGTGTTGAGTAGCAGAAATCAAAGCTGTGCTTTGCCTCGACACCAGAGCGAAGAAATGGAAATTTAAACGTAAATAAATATTTCCCTTCTTCGATTGGATCGAACTCACAACCGTCGCGTTACAGTCACATCCACGTGCCGCCGCGCCACGACGGCCTCAAATTAGAAACACTTTCTTGTATCCAGGATGTGGCAGGGTAGACAGACACTAGGCCCTAGTGTTAAGACACTCTCTTCGCCACTTTCCGCCGAATTCTAGAAGGATTGTGTGTTGAGTGGTAAAACTCAACACTGCGATTTGCCTCAACACCACACAACGTAGAAATGAAAATATTTAATATTTTATTTCATCGAGTGGGAATCGAATTCACAACCTATAGCGTTTACAGTAATAGGATTACACTTGTGCTTCTACGCCACGAATGACCTCAAACTAATAATAGCTAATTAATTAGATTATAATTAAAGCCTATTTAATAAGCCTTGTTTAGTAATTATTTCAAAATTCATTTACAAAATACCTATTTGACCCGTTTAGATAATCTTAAGTGTTCGTGACACAACTGAAAGTTAGGATACTTAAAAAGTTTAAAGCTTTACTCGGAGCCTCGTAAGCACTTCTTAACATCGTTAAAATGTTAAAGGAGGATAGAAGTATGCTGGAAAATCATGTAAAACTCTTAGAACTTTTTCAATGGACTTTTTAAATTGAGCTTTAAAACTATTTTAGATCAACTTTTACTTTAATACATAGTTTTCTGTTTTAGTTCCACTATGTTGAGTTGAGCTACTCAATAAGTATGCCTTGAAAAATGGGCGGAAAGTCGATTGCTTTAAAAATATGTAGAAGCCAGGAAGTTAACGCAGAAGAACGGGAGAAACGTGAGAGACTAACGCGACAGGTTTCCTCTAGCCCTCCTGGATCCTCACTCTGGTCGAGGCAAATTGCAACATTGAGTTCCATCACTCAACACGCAATGTCTCCAGTATTCGGCTGAATGACATAATAAAAACGAAGTGTCTGATAATTAGGTTCTCAGGGTGCCTTGCTATATGCGGGATACAGCGTGAAGCTAATAAAAGTATCCCGCAAGTGAATTTCGAAGCCACATTTTGTGATTTATATATTTTGCTTAGTTGGCTCCAGATTAAATAACGTTATATTTCACGTTATCAATCATGCGTTACGCATATATTTGAATAGAGCGGTTACAGAATATTTATTTTGTAAACCAATCACATGTGACCTCATGGATATTTCATGTTGAATAGAAACATGTATTTACAATATAAACAATAATGGTTCTGTATACAAAGCGTGTTTGATATTAAAACAATGATATGTAAGGAATTAATTTCTTACTGATGTATATGTACAGTGGTAAAACTGTCCACTAATTACAGAGGCAAGTTCAAATTTTAGTGGTTCGTATAACATATTTAATATGGCAAACGCAATGGTTGTTGTTGTTGCAATGGTGAGTGCAGTGTTGAGTACCGCTCAACACCTAATGTCTCAAATAAAGGCCAAAATTTTAAATATGTACATAAATTACGAATATTTTTTTTATGGTAAAAGGACAAGGCAAACGAGCGTTCGGCGAATCTGGGAACCTAATGCTGAGGCACGTCGTTTCTATTAAGAGACTTCCCTTTTGCATTCGACCAAATTCTGCAGGCATTGCGTTTTATGTGGGTGAACTTAAGGTTTAAAACGTAAAATCTATTTCTAGAATAAATATTCATGTATACAATACAAAACTAACAAACATAATATATTCCACGTACACAAGCTCTTAGAAGTTCATTGCTTAGAATATCAGAAGTGGGTGTAACTAAATCCATATAATATTTGTGGCTTATCGTATGAGATGTACTGAAGTTGGATAACACTTCAGACTTACCGTCTTATCTTCCATTAAGTTTGAATATCTATTGGTACTTGTATGCAAATAAAGAGTTTATAAATACGTGTACTATATATTTTTATTTCCATTTATGTATATATTATTTATTTGGGGAAGACCGTAATATTGAGCATTATTATGATTGAATTCCCGCTTGTTGGGTAGAGAAGCGTGAAACTTGTTTTAAGCCATACTTTTCGAGTTACCAGAGGGAAAATATAAATGAAAATAACTCATTAATCCGAATGGGAATCGAACCCACAAAGGTCGCGTATTTATTCAGATGGAGGCACTATGGCTAAATATATTATTATATAAGATTGATCGCAATTAATGTAGACTCGACAAACTTCATTCAATCATTTTAAAATTTTATATATCCATAAGCTGAGCTAGAACAAAAATTTATAATACATTTATGCTTTTTAATTTACGCACCATAATTTTTAAAGGAGTAATTTTTATATTTTTATCTTATTTTTATGAAATTTTTACTCGTAGATTTGTAGCCGTAAAGACTTAATGTCAATGTGTGAGCCAATACTAAAAACCATCAATTCTACACTAAAGAGTAAAGCCATTTTAAAAAATTACAGGTAATTTTTCTAATCAACAGACGCACCGAATTAATCCATACCAAGCAAAAAACAAAAAAGATAAAGGCAGGACTTGGTAAAATATACAAAAAAACATATAGATCTATTAGGAAGGACTTTCACAACCATAGACAGGAAGTAATTACCAGGAACATTAATAAATTCAGAATTCACAAAAGAGCCTACAAAGAGTTGTCTACACACAAATTGTGGATACAGGAACTCGTACAAAACTCAGATACAACGGATGACATAGCTGTAATCGCTGAAATGCCCGGAAATATTGAGAGAATGATGAAACAAGTTGACCACTATAGCTTCAAAATTGACTTAGATATGAACCAACATACAACAAACATACTAACAGCTACAAATATCCCATCATAATTAAAGATGATAACATAGAATACGTTGACGACATACTCAGAAAAACAAATATCATTTAAAAAGACTAACAACGAAGACGAAGTATTAAGAATAATCAATGCGACATGGAAAAAAAATGGATAAGGAAACAAATCAAGGATAGAAGGGAATTACTCCATGCTTGCTGAAATGAAACATGGACATTCACAAATAAAGTTAAGCAAAAAAAGCATACTAAAAATCAGAAAAAGACAAAAAATAAAGAACGAATATATCAGACAAAAGACAAAAATGAATGACACTCTCAAACATGCACTCACACAAAAATGGAGCTGGCCACTTCTCACGATACACAGATAAAACATGGATACTATAGACCATACGATGAAAATGCCCAAGTGGAAAAAGGAATATTGATAGACCGAAGAAGAGGTGGGCTGATGATGTAACACAGATAGCTGGGAAAGACTGGAGGAGGCCCTTGCCCAAGATGGGGAGTTATTGAAATATGGAGATGGGGTCCATATTTCAAAAACTCACTAACAACAACTAGCATTACTACTTATACCACTTACAATAATATAAGTAATCTTTCTAACCTAATTCACTAACATTTGATTTGTAATCTTAAATATGGAATAAACGGCTTTATTCTTATTATTACATGTGAATTTTAATACCACATTCCTCTCCATACAAAAAGTGCCCGCCGACCTCACATCAGAAACAGGTCAAGTGGTCACAATAAGCCTCACTATTGTCACGGCACGGTAAAGTTTCAAAGGATCCTCTAAGAGTTCCCCTTTGAGGCACACAACGTGATTTATTATATTACATCGCGACACTCTGTCCGTGCAGGAATGACATTATTAAATTTCTTTGAGAATAAGATACTTTTTTGTAGGAATTTTTAGTTTATTTTACTTTGACAAATTTTGATTAAATTCGTTTTATTTGCTTGAATGGCAAGGTAGGCAGAGGGAACTTGTGAAGCTAGTGTTACGAAACTCCGTTCCCCGAAAGGGCAAACATTTCCCACTTTCCGCCGAATTCTTATGGTGTCTTCTTACCATGCTGGCGGAACTCAACGCCAGGAAATTAAATCATTAAATATTTCATTTTCGAGAGTGGAAATTGAACCCACAATCGTCTACAACCGCAGTTACAGTCGCACGCTTGTGCCACTGCTTCACGATAGCCTCAAGGCCTTTGCTTTAATTTTTATATACTGTGTTTGATTAAAAATGGGATCAGTGCATTATATATTTCTCCGCTCTATAAGCACAACTTAGCGTTGAGTTCCGCCAGGGAACGTACAATGTCTCAAATCGACGGAAAACGGTCATTGTCTTTATAACAAATTCTTAACAAAATAAATTGAAGGACGTTAATGAAAATGTTATTATAAAATTGTTTCCATTTGTCTTAATTTAACTTCATAACTGAACACACAATAATTAGTATGTTTTTACAAAAAACAATTTAAAGATAAATATATGTTTTTATATAAAATAAACGCTTATACTCGTAACATAAAAATATATAAATAACCTAAAAAATTATCTCAAAAGCACATTATTATAACATGACCTCATTTAACAGAAGTCGGTTAAAAACTAAATTTCAACTTCCTCGTGGTACTATCACCATATAATCAAATATCTGTTTGAAAATAAGCTTACAAGGCAATTACGGATCACGATATATATATATATATATATATATATATATATATATATATATATATATGTACAATGAGAAAGTTTAAAGGGAAGCTTTACAAAGCTTCAAAAGCCGTTTCTTACTTAAGATATATTAAATTTATCTAGTTTCAAGGCTAATTTCATTTATTTTTTATTATTAATAATATTGCTATATGATATGTACAAACTTTTTATTATTAACACTTACACATTTTGGTATTATAACTCTTTATTAGCATAAAACTACATTATATGTAGTGTTAAATGACGGAACTTAGTTATATAAATTCTTCAAAAAAAAAAGAGGCATAAATACTCGTTTTCATGTTATCTGAGTAAAAGTAATCTGAGGTGCTTGGGATATATAATGTGTTTTAAATTAAAAAAATGAATCAGGTTCACGCACAGCAGGGTAGGCAGACGGAACCTAGTGTTAAGACACTCCGTTCCCCATTTACTGCCGAATTCTGGAGGCATTGCGTGTTGAGTGGTAGGAATTAACGCCGCGCTTTGCCTCGACACCAGAACGAAGAAATGGATTTTCGAATGTACTTAAAAGATTAAACACTTAGCTGTTCTTACAGAAAATGTCTTAAAACGGAGTACAGTATACTTCAAGATATAAATGATAGGGCTTCAAGAGATTACTATAGAGATTTGAAATTATCGTGAGACATTGGATCAGCACCTGACTGTAAACGCAATATTTATAGGTTCAAGCCTTACTAGGGATAAAGAAGCATATACCTCAGCGTTAAATTACGGAGCTAAATACTTAATGTCTCGAAACTGAGCGCACAGTGAGAAACGGGAATACTAAGTTGACATTGGAATACTCTATGCGAGAAATCGCTTGCAATTGCTTTTATAAAATTGATATATTTTAAAATATATTTAATTTATTTTTCGCCCTTATTGTAGCAGAAATACGTCCTTACATTCGTCCTTTCTACTTTAAATGACATCGTGATGTAAAATGAAGACTTCAAAGAGAACAAACTTTCCTTTTGTCGTGTTAACGTTAACTTATGGTAACTATACAATTTAAATGTAAAACGGGAACTAGTTACAAACTATTTTACATTTAATACATATATAAATTTAATTTGATTCTGTCTGTATATTATATCATTCTGTTTTTTTTTATTTAACGGCTTATCTCGCACATCGCCGTACTGGCAAAGAGAACTTGGAACCTAGGCTTACATTGAGTCATCTTAGTTCCTCTCGCTGCGCCAAATTCTCTAAGTACTGCGTGTTGTCGATTGGTCGATTAGACCCGACTTATAAGTTGCATATAGAGGCCTTCGTGGCGCAGAAGTACAATTGTCAAAATGTAAACGCAACAGGTAATTTGTTCGATTCCCATTCAAATCAAATATTTTTAATATTTTCATTTTTTCGCTCTGATGTCGAGGCAAAGCTGGACGTTCACTTCCGCCACGCAACACGCAATACTTCTAGAATTTGACGGCAGGTGGGGAGTGAAATGTCTTAACAATCTTCCAGCGTAAAGTGAAAATAAAAGGAAAAAAAAACTATTTTTAGAAAACCGAAAATGCCGAAATTGAAAATTCATTCTCTTATTCATGCGAAAAGATTTTTTAATACAAGCATCAAACGTTTCTAAAGTTACGACACGTAAGGATGTCACGGAACACAAGATAAATGTTTAAACTTGGCTGTCAGGTGAAGCTGAGTACTCTGTGAATAAATTATTTACATACTTCAACGACCGACTCTAAATCACGCTGTCAATATTTTAAAAAGTAATGGATACGTTATATTAAGTATATATTACCGAATTTGGACGACAATACAATTGATATTTCATAGTGCTGGATACAGCTTCACGCTGTATCCAGCGCGCAGCAAGGTAGGCAGAGGGAACCTAGTGTTAATACACTCCGTCCCCCACTTTGTGCCGAATTCTGGAGACATTGCGTGTTGATTGGCAGAACTCAACGCTGCGCTTTGCCTCGTCACCAGAGCGAAGAAATGGAAATATAAACGTAAATAAATATTTCACTTCCTCGAGTGGGGATCGAACCCACAACCGTCGTGTTACAGTCACACCCTTATTTTATTATGTTTCAATATTTTCAAATATAATAACCTCCATTTTTATATTATTTAACCTATTGTAGAAACTAATAATAAAAGTCTATACCTAAGTATTATAGAAATTATTTTTAATATTGAACGATTCCATGTATTCCAATGCAGTGATACCAAAGAGCATGAAAGCCAAACAGCTTGCGCAATTCGACGGGAGCCTCTCTGAATAATACATTTATGTACTGGAACTTGGTAGCTGGTGGATGTTTGTGAACAAAGTCAATTTTGTTATACAAATATTGTATAATAATACGTTTGACATTAAGTTCTATTACGGTGGAAAGTTATGTAAATGCTGCTAATATTAACGTTGGTAAATAATTGAAGTAATAATTATAAGATACATTTACCTATTGTAGTGACTATTTGCTTTTTAGTTTAGCTCTATATCCAGCATACCAGATGATCTCAATGGGAACGGGACATCTGTCCCCCATTTTCTACCGAATTGTATTCGCAGAACTTAATCACGCGCGTCGCCTCGTTACCCAGTAATCGTTACGTTAGCAATAAATTATTTCATTTTCTCGGAATGGGAATCGAATCTGTGACGTGTCACATTTACAGAAGTAAGAATTGTTAAAGATATAGATTAAGAATAAGATAAAGATTAGAGATAAGAAAGATATTTAAGATTTGATGTAATAATCCTATTTTATATCATTTAATTCTTTCAAATGGCTTCCTATAAGGAATTCCTTTTAGTGATAAGGCCGCCATTGCAATTTTTATTGTCTTCTTGTAAATATCATGAAATATTATTCTATTATTTCTTTGCTTTTAGTAAATTAGATTATTAAGTCACAAATAGATTCATACTGGCTTTAAACATACTTATAATATCAATTCTATTGTAAAACTAACAACTTAATGCTTAGACAAAGTTGTAAAGAAACAATTCTATAACTAAAATTAATTATTTTACTCCCTTTGTCTTTTACATTTTAGTTATTTTTTATCTTGAAAGTAAATATTTGGATAACGCGAAATCGGTG
>DWGR01000512.1:0-22069 GCA_018247715.1 Heliconius burneyi | reverse complement strand
CTCATACTGTGATCAAGATGAAGCTACATTGATTAAATTTGCGTCAATTGAGGTATGTTTACATTATATTTTTAATTACTTTTATGATGATACGAAATTTGAATGAAACACTCAGTTAAAACGAAATGTAATAATGAATTTAAATTAAATACTCATTTGTATAAGCACGACAATACGGCAATATACTTGACTGCTCTTTTTATGGTCTTTGGGTCCAAAGGAGCGAGCGAGAAAGCAAATCATTTTCATTGAACATGTGATTCGTACATTCCGTAGTGAATTTTTCGGTGGGGAATGTCAATAACTTTTGGATATTTTTTCTGATTTTTAGTTTAATTTACGCTTCAAGCGATGTCGCGTGCTAGCCATTTTTAATTTGCCGTTTATTCACGTCCATTAACACGCGTTTCGTTGTTTACTCCGCTTGAAACATTAATTAATTTTACATGCATGCTTTGTAAATCATTTTTCTTTTTATATTCTTGTAAAGTGGACGGTTTACGTGTAGTGTAATAATTATGAATATGGAATCAAATATAGATAAGCCCACTGTCACCACGTCGCTTCTCCACGGGAAAGGTATTTAATTCGATACTTTCAGTATTTGCGATCAATTCTAATATTTTGTAGATATTAAATACATAAATAACTTTTATTTTATTTTGTATTATTTTGTATTGTTGTAACATATTTTTTTAGTTTTTAAATTAAAATGAAATCGAAAATTGTTATTTAATGTATATTGCTACGATGAAGCCATTGGAACATCATAAAGTAACATTCCGGCATATGTAAATATGTTAAAAGTCAAAGAGTCAAGGTAACTCGTAGCCCAGACTTAAAGTGTATAAAGTCTAGAAAATTCGTAGAATGTACTAAACTATATCTTGATATTAAATAGTTAAATATATATATAGATATATATATATATATATATATATATATATATATATATATATATATATATATATATATATATATATATATTACGCGCTTACGTACGGCAAATAATATTAATATATTGTCGACAAGAAATGGCTAACAGTCAAGGATATATATTTTTTTGTAAATATGTATTTAGCTAATATTTATTTTTAACTAAAACGGGTTTTGGGGTATATCGTTAAATGAAGGCATATCTTTAATTCAACTGGTGGACTTAAGGTCAAATTGAACCTGAGTACTTTTAAGACATTTCGTTGAGATACATACGTGCTCATCTCCACACTGTCTGTCTAATTAAATTAACTCAATTTCGCGCTTTGACTCACTTCCAGAGTGGAGAAATAAATATATAGAATATATTCCTCACAGCGGGATTAGAACCCACAACCGTCGCGCTTACATTCACGCCTATACCAATAATTAAGCATTTAACATCAATGTCTTATTACACGTAGTATAGTGATATTATTAACATACCTATATTATCAGCGCGACCTATCTATTTTTTTATAAAATAAAAGTGGGTGTTGTGGAATGCGTCTAAATTCTGACTGAGCAAGACGGTTTTTTTTGTATTTTTCATCTTTGTTGTTTTATAGTCTATCCATTTAAGCGGTGGCCCAAAATAAATCATTTGTAGATTCATATTATTTTCATTGGGATCGCTATAAATTAGTCTATATAATATGATAAAATTGTAAATGGTACTTATATGTATATAGAAGCCATATGTGATAATCAATTTATAAGCATTTATCAATGTCACCCAAAACAGTGATTTTAATTTTTTTTGTCTGTTTGTGCACGAATTTAAGAAACGGCTTAACCGATTTATATACAGCTTTCCCTTAACATTTAGTGTTTATATATTAACAGTAAATATATTGTCGACAAATAACTCTCTTCAGTTAGCTGAAACTTTAGTCTTCAATTTCTTTAAAGTGATAATGTTATTAGGACATAAAAGCAATTTAGATCGAATAAATAATTTTGTAGTTAAAGCGGACGAACCCGCGAGCGAGTCGCTAGTTTACGATATGTTTATATTGAGAAAAGGTGAACAATAGAAATTCATCATCAACCTTTTTGTCTATCCGTCAAAATTGTAAAACAGTAAAAAGTGAATTTTTTAGTAATATTTTCATATTTACAAAGAATGTAATATTCACTTAGACAGCTTTAAGGTAATTTGCCAATTATATGATACAGAAGCAGATTGTCATGACAATTACAATGACAGTGCAAATCACAAAATGCTTTAACTACACATTACAATAATGGGTTTTTTAGGTACATGGCTCCTAGTACCTAAATATGGTTACATATGCGAAAATTCAACTTCACGCTGTTCACACAGCAGGGTAGGCAGAGGGAACCTAGTGCTTAAACACTCCGTTCCCCACTTTCTGCCGAATTTTGGAGGCATTGCATGTTGAGTGGCAGAACTCAACGCCGCGCTTTGCCTCGACACCAAAGCGAAGAAATGGAAAAATAAACGTAAATAAATATTTTACTTCCTCGAGTGGGGATCGAACCCACAACCGTCGTGTTACAGTCACACCCTTGTGCCGTTGCGCCACGACGGTGTCTAACATATGCAAACTATGATTTTTTTCGAACATGAGGTTAATGCTGTTAGCCTTATTGGCTTTTACAGCGACACCGGTTGGGTAGGGAAGAGGGTACTCTGTTCCTGATGAAACGCAAACACTAAGTGGCTGCCTGTGAGGAGCAAAACATGTTGGTTGGACACGTTAAGTTTAGAAACCAGTGGTTTATATTAGGTAGTCCATTTACTGAAAAAGGGTACCTACAGGATGTTTTTGGGTACTTTGGGCACCTAGACTGTATCATGTACATACGTACATATTTGTTAGTTAAGTCCATTTGACGCAGGCGAAGCCGCATGTACTATTACTTAAAACATAAATTTTCTAAAAATATTGTCATAATGACCAACTATGACCTAAATGTTCATTATGTACTTTGAAGATATTTGCAGTCCTTCAGCTAATTGCTTCACAAATATTGTTATAATCGAAAAGTACGAAAAGAAAATTATTATTAAAGTTGTTTGTAGTGTGACTCTTTAATCGATCTAGTTATAAATTAATGTTGCGTGGCGGAAATCAACGTCGCGCTTTGCCTCATTACCAGTGCGAGTACAATGACAATATTAAATAAGTATTTTTTCGGAGTAGAAATAGTACAGTGTTAATGCACGCTTGTGCCTCTGCGCGAAGACCGCCCTGCTTAAAACTCTTTATTTGAATTATACCGTACGCCTTGTAGAGCAATACATCCGTTCTTCGGGTTGCGTTCCTTCCTGTTCGTTCCTCAGTGCGTTGGCGACTTTATTGACTTGCCCTGACATCGAAAGTTTTCTGTCAATAACGACTCCCAGGTAGGTCGTTCTGCTGCTCCAGAGGCAGTTGCTGCTGTTCTGTTGGGCTCCGGCGGTGATCGAGTCGCTGCTAGACCTCGCACTCTCAATTGTCACGTAAAATGACCTGTCACTGACGTAGTGAGGCCCTTGCCTCATACGCGCGACGTCATGAGGGTGCCGGCTCTAAGCACTTTATGAAGTAGCTCCGGGTGCAAGAAGCGGTCGAATGCGCGTGCTACATCGAGGAAGGTTGTTATTGAACTCTCCTTTCGGTTGATCGCTGTTGCGGCGTAGTGTACCACTACAGCTACGCCCGCACGTAAATCTGCTCACCTCGTGTGTGGATGTATGACGGGAGAAGTGGGAAGAATAACTTCTCGAACCACTTGGCCACCGCGATGAGGAGGGTTATAGGTCAGTAACCCTCCGGGCGTTCATGGCTCCTCCCAGCCTTGGGTAGCATGATAAACAGGCCCTCCTTCCACGCCCGGGGGAAAGAAGCCAGGCGGATGCGGCAGATCCCTTTTTTATAATCAAAACGTCGGGGGGCGCGGAAGGACCCGTGACGGGCCGCGAGCCGTTTCACAGCAAGGATTTTTAGTATCCTAATTTAAATCTGTACTACTAATCTTATTAACGAGTATATACTAAAGGTATAGTATAAATGAAATATAAGTCGATACAGCCGTTTACGTATTGTATTAAAGCCGGCGTGATGTGTCAACCATTAAATACGTTTTGCTCTAAAACTATTTATAATTTCCTCATCATTTCCTCATTTTCTAAAACATTTTAAATTTGAAATAGTGTAAAAACACAATTTTATTTTTGTTTAACGTAGAAAATTAATAAAGTATTTAAAAGGATAAGGATTAATACCATTATGGAAAAATATCCCTCACAATAAAAAATATATTCAAATTACTATTTTTAGACAGAAATATGATCACTACACGTTATCTTTAAAAGATAAAAATATGCTGTCGCTGACTTTTTTGTAGATCTTATTAAGAGGAACAATAGTCCAGTACATTATTTTCATGTAGTACTTACCATTAAAGCAGCGCATGCGCGAAAGTGTCTCAACTGGTGGAACTTGATGCACATTTAACATATTTATGTCAAATTACATTAAAATATTCATATAATAAACTATATATAATAAACCTTTCCTGAGAAATATTGTACCTAATGGTGAAAATCGCATCAAAATCCATTGGATGGTTTAGAAGAAGAAGAGTTAGAAAGGCCAGATAGAGGCGAAATGCGACTTTGTTTTATAATAAATAGAGATAGAGAAGAGATACATTCTATTACCTATCATAGTTTTAAAGATATTTAGGTTTTTGTTAGGTATAGCATTTTTTTTTTCGTTTTAAATAAATAGGGGTGTGACTGTAATGTGATGGTTGTGGGTTCGTTCCCCAGTCGGGATAGTGTGTAACTGAAACGGAATATCTTAAGACTAGATTCATAGGTTCCCTCTGACTACCTCGCTACGTGAAGAACAATCTAAAAATATGTAATTATATAATTATAAAAAATTTTCTGGTTTGATTACGAATGGTGGGTAAGAAACCCACGTTCAACTCTTTTACCCAATGATGTTTTACTAAAACAGTTCTAACACATAGACGATCTATTCTCTAATCCCATAAGTACTTTCATACTACCGCGTTCTTAATAGGCAAGCACAATGAGTTTAATTCGAACGGTCTAGATGCGGCTTCATTGTCTGGTAAAATTAGCTGCAGGCTGGGTTGTTAACAAATCTATGTCGTAAATCATCTTTTTAAATTGAATCATAATGTTTAATTTATGTATCTAAATGCCTAATGGTCTGCATTAGGTTGCACATTTATGTAGCTGTATTATTCTAATGCTAAGAACAAAAACAATCTGAAGAGAGTAGAGACTACAACATAAAATGTATACCGCACTAAATTTGACATGCAAGAAATTAACTAAAAAAGGAGAATAAATATAATATAATTCATTCCTTGATATGACTTTGAGACAAAAGTTAAAAAAAATTTACTAATTAAGTGATATCACAATAAGTATAAAATTAAAAACACGGTAAAAAAAATACAAAAAAAAATCAGCTTCATGCTTTATCCCGCACTCAGCAGGGTAGGCAGAGAGAACATAGTGTTAGGAGAGGACACCCCGTTACCCACTTTCTGTCGAATTCCGAAGGCATTGCAAGAAATGGAAATATAAAAGTAAATAAATATTTCATTTCTAAGAGTAGGGATCGAACCCACAGCTATAGTCACACCTTGTGCCGCTGATCGACGACGACGGCCTCAAAAATAAATATATTATTAAAAAAATATATAATAATATATACACTTGTATGAAATATATATCTACGTATATGTACATAGGTGCACATACATTACATTTGACAATCGCTTTTGAGGAAAAGACAAACGTTATGTGGTTGATGACTGCCCTGTAACATTATTAATAATAAAAAGTAATTTCAATGAATTTTGTGTGTCGAGTGTGTGAATTGGGTGTTGATGAATATCGAGAATTTATGAGAATAATTGTGTAACTTATGCACAGGAGAGACTCGATTAACCGGACTAATTGTTGTCATTAGTCATTCGGATAATCGAAAATCTGAATAATCGAATGTGTGTGCTGGTTTCGTGCATATATAGCACAAAATTGTTAAATGTCTATTAGAAGCAACAATTGCATATCAAATCAACGTTTATTAAGAAAATTATTAACAATTTTCAACATACGACTTAGACGCATTTACGTACATATAAATTTTCTTAGATCTCAATGTAGTAAGTTGTACCTATAAAATAATTATCGCGGTTGATAATCCGGATAATCGCGAATACGTATAACTGATGGACGGATAATCGAGTTTCTACAGTGGTTTTCAACAAATTTTACAAAAAAAAATTACTTTATACCAACCCTATTGAAAGTCGGGAACGGAGTGACACACAAAATGTGTGAGCTAAAAGTCGAATTTAAAAAAAATCTACTTAGGCACTTATGATAAAATTGTAACTTAGCGCTGTCTTTTAGGAAGATATATGAGAAATTCTATCATCGAAGACATTTATCATTGTAATAGAACCCAAACATCGATTATTAAGTTTTTTGGGTTATTCTCAAAAAGAGCGTAACCGATTTAAATGCAGTTTTCACTATTGCATTTTTTTTAAATTTTTACTTCAATATTTAGTGTTTGTTTTATTTGAATAGGTTCATAAATATAAAAGTTATATCAATCTAAAATATTTGTTCGACAACATTGCTACAAAATATTTTTTTTATTGAACTGGCTGAACCGTTAGTTTCTTATATATATAGTCTTTTAAATGATAATTTCATTAAAATAAGTAAGAAATTCAATGTGATAAATATACTCGTATGTATAATTAGGTCGCTTTTTATACAATACGCCTGTAGATTGGCGTTAAAGTGTATAAAGTATGTGTATCTTTGATCGTATTCGACATGTTAACTAGACCTTCACAAATTGTCCAATGCCTTAATTAATTAATTAATTAAATGATCAAGTGTTTTAATTAGTAGATGTTATTGTTAATACTTTTAATTAATATTGAATTTGAATATACCAACTAGCCTTTGTACTAATTAATTAAAATAAAATATGTTCTATAAAATATTTTTCTTTCTGTCTAGAACTAATATTTAAATAGCCCTAAAACATGTATAATGTATTATTTTTCTATATGAGTAAGTAGTAAGTTTAGGGTAAGGTTTTTTCCTGTGTAAAAGCGTGTCGATATTTTTCCACGAAAATTCGCTTGTCCCTCGGTATAGCATACAAAAAAGTACTTTGTGTAAAGAGATTTATTTAAAAAGTAGCGACCTGCCCGCGGTTTCGCCCGCTTAACTATATAATTATTTATTTTCTTACCTATATTCAGACAGGTGTTCTAACAACATTATTATTTTAAAGACTACATTTAAAACTAAAATATTAGATAATTCAATAAAAATGTTACTTCGTAGCAACTTTGTGAACTAAAACATTTTGTAATGACAAAACTTTTATTTATTAAAATACCGATTTTATTAAAACAAACACTTAATGTTGAGTGAAGCTTAGCAAAATAAATTAGTGAAAATTGCATTCAAATCGATTAAGCAATTTTTGACACTAGCGTACACAAACACACACAGGTATTCAGACAAAAAATAAAATTCATTTTTTTACCATATTACATTAATAAATCCCCCAAAAAGATACCTTTTCTTATTTATATATCTTCAAAGTACATAAAGTGATGAGTTACACTTTTGTTTTGTACATGTAACTGCACTTAGCCTCACGCTTTATCCCTAGCGGGGAGTCAGAGAGAACTCTTTCGCCTCGTCCACTGTCATCGACATCTTCATACACACCCTCCGGGGTGGTCTTCATGCTTTTTACGTGACCAGAATCTTTGGTACTGTGTTTTCGAAGGTCAACCAAGATCTTCCACTGTCTCTCTTACCACACACTTTTCCATCATAAATCTTTTTTGCCATTTTTTCATCACTCATTCGTTCGACGTGCCCCAACCAGCTGAGCATGTTTTTCCTCATTCTCACCGTGTCATTCTCTAGCTAGCTAGTGCCTGCTATATTTATTCCATTTATTAACCACAACTATTGATTGACGACAATCCGATTTATATACGCTCTTTTGATATTTATTTAAAAAGAATTTAAACATTAAAAGAAATTGTGTATTATCTTTAAAAAAACATACTTATAAGTAAATGATTTCATACCATAGATAATGTGACATCCATGCAAAGTCATTCAATGAATGACGTAAATGTTTTTTTATCATGCTATTGAATATATAATGGGTTATTTAATATGCCAGCTGTATCGGAGGCGTAGGTGCTGTGGTATTTAATATATATACTGGAATCTCACTTCTAAAGCATTCAAGTAAAGAGATTTCTTAAGTGAATGTTTTTTATAGTCCTTTGTATTTTTTGAAGGTCTTTCGTGGCGCACGTGTGTGCGATTGTAAACGAGACAGGTTGTGGGTTTGATTCTCACTCGAGGCAATTAAACATTTAATATTTTCATTTCGTTGCAAAAACAGTTCTGCCGTTCAATACGCATTGCCCCTAGAATTCAGCAGAAAATGGGGAACGGAAATTTCATACTGGGAACAGAGAGTCTATTACTAGGTTCCCAGGTTACCTTTGCTTATACTGCTATGTGCGGGATACGACGTGAAACAAAAAAATTAAAGATTTGTTTTTTTTTTATTTTAAATCTCAATTATGTTGTTTCATATCGTTCATTTAGAGCTTTTTGAAATATTGCAGGAGACGCAAATAAAGTTTATATATTATATGTAGACTCCCGCATACATTCATATATTAAACATATTTTTTAAAAAGTGTAATTACGTCATTATTGCACCAAATGGGGCTTCAACTCATACACTGAACTTGTATAATAGTTGTCTATTATTTTATATGTGTTAAATAAGTATTTTTAAATAGATTTGTAATTTGATTATTTTCATTATACTTCTGTCATCATATCCTTACTTTGTTTAGATAACCATGCCCAAATCATGAAGCTGACCCGGATATAATAATACGTGGTAGGTCAAATAATAGATATGCGTTAATATACTCGTATATTTACTAAGTAAAAAAAAATTAAATCAGCTTCACGCTGTATTCCGCACACAGGAGGGTAGGCAGAGGGAACCTAGTGTTAAGACACTCCGTTCTCGACTTACAGCCGAATTTCTGGAGGCATAGCGTGTCCATATTTACTACTTAGTAGCATATGCATGCTATAATTATTTTTAAATTTATTATATTAATATTTTTTCTTATATTCTGCAGTTTTTTTTTATGGCTTTATAGTTATAACTGTAAACGCGACAGTAGTTGGTTCGGTGGTCTGAACAATAGGTTCCAGGTTCCCTCTGCCTATCCTGCTATGTGCGGGATACGCATGCATGAACCTTAAAAAAATAACTGAAAAGTGAAAGTAGATAGGCGATTTTCATTATTAGTTACTGTGTTTTTACAGTAGTATTGGTATTATTCAGCTTCAGGCTGTATCAAATCCTAGAACTCGACACCAGAGCGACGAAATGGAAATATAAACATAAATAGATATTTCACTTCCTCGAGTGGGGATCGAACCCACAACCGTCGCGTTACAGTCACACCCTTGTGCCGCTGCGCCACGTCGGCCTCTATTAGTATTACTTATCATATCTTTAACGCGAAGGTCAAAATCTTATTGTTCATAGTTTACGTTAATTGCAGCAATGGGTTTTGCCACTTAATTCGCAACTTGGCAAATTATATAAAGAAACAAAAAAATATTTACGACATTCCTTATATTCTTTTTCCTTATATTCAAAGGTGAAGTTTGTAGTATTAAAACTGATTATAATAGCTTTGTGAAGGAAAAATACTTTGCTGAATTTTAATTTTACCATAACATTTCAAAATAAACTTCTAGTACATTATTTAATAATACATATATACCTAAAAAATTACATTCCAAGTGTCTTGTTTCGTTGGGCGCCAGACAGGCGAGTTTTTCTGTTCTGATTTGTCATCATGTCAAGAATCATATCATCCAACGCGCTAATGTAAGCCGAATGTCCCTCAATGGATGTCTATATTTATTTTTGTCTTCGCAAAAAATGGAAAAATTAAGATACAAATGTTATTTTTAAGTATGTGTTGAAATAAAAACTTGATGGGAAAAAAATCAGCTTCACGCTGTATCTCGCACACAGCAGGGTCAGAGAGGACCTTTTGTTTAAACACTCTGTTCCCCACTTTTCGCCGAATTTATCGAGGCATTACAATGTGTGGCGGAACTGAACGCTGGGCTTTTGCCCTGATTATTTCGACTTTTTATTATTCTATATGATTTAAATTATCTAATTACTCATCTATAAATTAACAACCCTAGGACTAATTTCCAGTCATCCCTTTATTACTTAAGTCTTACTCAAAATAAAATTGCGACAAAAAGATCTACAACATATTATCGTACTCAGTATAAAAACGATTAAAATGTTTCTAATGAATCATAAATACATTTACCGTTATTGCTAGAATAAATTATATATTAATTTGCTAATATATGTAACAATTTGTTACTAATATTTCTTATTCTTATTTATTTTTATTTAATATAAACGGAAGAGCATGAAGCATGGAGTGTCTTGACACTATCTCCCCTTTGTCTAATCGTAACCTAAAGTCGCTGTTAAGGTAAAGAAAAAATTTTAATTAAAATTAAGTTAAACTAATATTATCGTATTTTATGAGCACCATGTATTCAATTAGTGTATAGGGAAAAACCATAAAGGCAACTAGGGGGTGGGTTTTTGAAATTTTAACAATCAATTTTGGGCTGTATAGTATGCTATACAGCCCAAACAACCCCAGCGCTCTAATTCAAGTATTTTTTAAGTGTTACTCGACATAGAAAGGATAGAAAAATATTTTTTTTTAGAAACATATAAAAATTTAACGGTCGTCTTGGGCGGTTTTCCATGAGCCGCGGCTTTATATCCCGCTACGGTAATTTTTTTTCTTCTAAAAAGTTTCTAAGAAATTATAACTCAAGTCAGTACACTGAATACTACAAACTTGCGTCTGATATTTTACATTACAATACTAAGTGAGATAATCTAGTTTTCATATTTTTAAAGACAAGATAAACACTGGAATGTTGAATCATTAAGATAAAAATAAATCAATTTCACGCTGTATCCCGCACACAGCAGGGTAGGCAGAGGGAACCCAGTGTTAAGACATTCCGCTCCGCACTTTCTGCCGCTCTTAGCGTCAACACCAGAGCTAAGAAATGGAAACATAAACGCAAATAAATATTTCACTTTCTCGAGTAGGGATCGAATCCACAAACGTCGCGTTACAGTCATATCCTTGTGTCGCTGCACTACGACGGCCTAAGATAAAGATAGCTTGTGTTTTATTATAGTCTCTACGTCGATATATGTCGAGGGCGCCTTGTCATTTTTTGTCTGTTTTTATCTATTTATGTTTTTGCTATTTTATATTAATTTGTTAACTTAACTTCACGCTTAATCCCTTGCGGGGTAGTCAGCGAGAACGGAACGCCAAATGCTACGGTCTCTACATACCTCTTTCGCCTCGTCCACTGTCACCAACCTCTTCATATATGCCCTCTTGGGGGTCCTCGTACTTTTTACGTGACCTTCCTCCAGTATTTTTGACACTGTGTTTTCGAAGGTCAATCTAGGTCCTCCCCCACCTCTCTTCCCACTCACTTTTCCAGTATATTTAATCCAGTATAATATTTAAGATTTTAAATCTATTATAAACACATTTTGTAAGTTCGATGAGTTCTGACATTGATAAGGAAAGCATAATAGCAAGAACTTAATTGCTAGAGATTAGACATGTTGAAGTCAGAAAAAATAAATATATATATATAAACTAAACTTTAATGAGGCCAGTCGTCGGAAATGAAATATTTATATTTTCGTTTTTTGGCTCTGGTGTGCGGCGGCGCTTAGTTCCGCCACTCTACACGCCATGCCTCCAGAATACGGCGGAAATTGGGAAGCGGAGTGCCTTAATACTAGGCTCCCTCTGTCTACTCTGCTACATGCGGGATATAGCGTGTAACTGGAATAAAAATTATAATTTTATTATTATCAAAGTAAATATATGACTAAGAAATCTTATTTTAAACATTTCGTGAATCATTTCAATAGTGACTTATGCCAAGAATGTATAAACGTTTTAACAACATTATAGAGCGCTTCTGTTTTCTAACAAGTGAGAGTGTATGACAACAAGTCTAATGAAATTGCGGCTTCGCTTGGCTCGAGTGGCCTGTAACTTGGCTGATGAGATGGAAGGCATGTTATTTGTAATCAGTTTATATTATTCTTTCTCCTCCTATCTAGATGTATATTTAGATCTGTTTCTGTGTTATGGGTGTTTTATTTTACTCTACATTTTTTTTTATGATAGTATTTTAATTTATATAATTTTATGCGGCACCTGCGGCGTTGAGTTCCGTCGTTAAACACGCAATGCCTCTAGAATTTTAATTATCCCGTTCTTTAAAACTAAATGAAATGAAGTTTTTTTTTAAATAAACCCTTTATACAAAAAATAGCATTTTTTTAAATCTTACTTAATAAACTAACTTTGCCACAATTACAATGAAATAAACTAAGTTGACAGTAATATAAATAATTATAATAATTTAAAATTAGGTTATTTTCATAAGAAAATAATCGATAATGGCGTGAAAAGAAAGAAAAAATACACTTAATCAATCTTAAGTAAGCTGTTGAAAACTTCATTTTATATCAAACGTCAAACGTGGCCAACCAACCACCAAGACAGTCAGTCGGTTTCGCATCGTTGCCCGCGTCGCAGTTCCGTCTCCATTTAAATAACTCCTTTTAACTATGGTTTAACTTATAGTTAACGAGTGTTGTGTTGTTATATTATATTTATTTTCAAGAAATTATAGTAAGTAACTACTGGTTTTGTACTGTATTTTTAGTTTTTAATATATGTAAGTAAGGGTCTTTTTATTGGAGCCATATGATTTCGGTTTTTTGTTTATGTTTGGTTAGTTTACTTTCTATTTTCTCGTTAGTTTGTTTGTTTTTTGTAGTGTTTGTGTTTGAAAGAAGATTTTAATGTTCCTTTTTCAATTTTTTAATAGTGTCGGTTTTTCTAGAAAGATATTTTCGTAACGTTTATTAAAAGTGTCTTATTAATTAAATACTTAAAAAATTAATAAATAAATCACACAGCAGGGTAGGCATAGGGAACCTAGTGTTAACACACTTAGTTCCTTACTTTCCGTCAAATTCCGAAGGCGTGGTGAGTGGGGATTGAACCCACAACCGTCGCGTTACAGATAAATACTTAAGATAATTGTACTTTTTGGTATTTAAATATACATAAAGTTTCAAATTTGTAAATAATATATTGTAATAAGTAATTTGAATATTTTTTTTCTACTACATATCAATTAGCATTTCTTTATCTCTCTCTCTCTCTCATCTTATTAACATTTCATTATTAAATAATGTATTCAAAAGTTTTTTTTTCTAATTAATTTCATAACATGTTAAATTTCCAGATTTAATTTTTAGAGCTCATTTCAATAGTTACGACAACAATGCCATTTAAGTCATTCATATAATGCATTCATAGTTGTTATCAGTCACTTTTGTTGTTTTTAATTGTTATCTTAAGCTTTTTGTTAATTTACTTTTTATTTTTAATATAATAAAGAAGTACTTAATTTTAAATGCACTTATTGAAAGCGACTGATAATTTATGAGTATAATAGAAATAGTTATATTTTATGAAATATAGAAGCCGTCGTGGCGCAGCGACATGAGGGTGTGACTGTAATGCGAAGGCTGTGGGTTCGATCCCCACTCGAGGAAGTGAAATATTTATGTACGTTTATATTTCCATTTGTTTGCTCTGGTGTCGAGGCAAAGCCTGGCGTTGAGTTCTGCCACTCAACACGCTATGCCTCTAGAATTCAAGTGGAGAACGGAGTCTTAACACTAGTTTACCTCTGTCTACCCTGCTGTGTGCGGGATACAGCAGGAATCTGATTAAATACTTAATATTTCCATTTTCTCGGTCTGGTAACGAGGCAAAACACGCAGTTGAATTTCCTCACTCGACACACAATGCCTCAAGAATTCAGCGGAATGTGGGGAACGTAGAATCTTAACACTAAGGTTCCAGGTTCCCTCTGCCTATGCTTCTATGTGTCGGATACAGCTTGAAGCTTGCTTTTAATTAATTTATACGAATTATAATAGTCTTAAAAAAAGGTATGTATCTGCTCACTTAATAGGTATATATATGAAAAGTGAAAAAATTCAATCAGGCGTGCTAAATCCATAAATCAGTGTTGCTTAGAGTGATAGATATAATCTTTCATACTTCTTAGTTGCTTTTATAAACAACCTGTGAGTAACTCCACACATTAAGGCAGTTTAATTTAATGAATTTTATGACTATGTCAATTAAAATCATTTAAATGAAAATCGCCCAAAATAGAATATAATGACTGTCCAAAAAAAAAATTGTTAGGAGTGAAATTAGGGAGCGAAGTGTCTTAACTCTGCGTTCACTATGCCTACCCTGCTACATGCGGAATAAAGCGTGAATTGAAAAAAAATCCGTTTGGCAAACTACCCAGTATTGGATACAAGAAATAAAAGCAATTAAAATCAATGGTAATGTGGAAACCGAAAGACTAAAAGAAATTAACTCTTAAATCATTCTTTATTAAAAACGCAAGGCATTAAAGTAAAACCTACCTATATCGTCGGCGTAGAGTGTAAACATTCTAAATCTGTTTTCTTTCGGTAAGTACTTGTATATTTTTATACAATGCGTGTTCGAAGCTTCACGCTGTATCCGGCATGTTGCAGGGTAGGCAGAGAGAGCCTAGTGTTAAGTCACTCTTTCCGTAGAATTCTTGAGGCATTACATGTTGAATGGCGGAACTCAACGGCACCTTTTATCTCAACACCAGAGCGCAGAAATCAATATATTAATCTTAATAAATATTTCTATTTCTCATGTGTGGGTCGAATTCACAATCAGCCACGTCTACAATAACACTTTGTGCCCCAACGCCACGACTGGTCTCAACGGAATTGAAAAAAAGATACTTAACTTTAAAAAGATAGTTTAACTTTTACAATAGGATTGTGTATGAATCGTTGAAAACTTTTATAAAACTACTAATGAGTATACGAGTATATGTATAGGAGTAGGTACGAGTACACATTTATGTTGGTCACGCTCAAGTCATAAAACATATGGAAATATGTTATTTTTGATACGCAATAGTCACGTCAAAATTTCTATAGTATATAAAAAAATATTTACAATATACAGATGTTATTTTCTTTTATAACAACATTGTTGGTTTCATTTATAAATAAATATTATATATATAGCTACTTAGCGGATGGAAAAAAGACATGGCAAACGAGCGTACGGGTCACCTGATGGTAAGTGATCACCGCCGCCCATGACCCCGCGCAACACCAGAGGAGCTACTGGGGCGTTGCCAGCTTTTGAGGTGGTTGGGCGCCGGAAACCGGCATTACCTAATGCGAAACGCGGTGGCATAAGGCCACTACTTCACGCCGGTTTAAAATGCCGGGGGTGGTAATGATCCGGTCGAGTCTGCCCATGCGTGTCGCCATTGCTGGCGACGTGACTCTCCCACTCGTACTTTAGTCGTCTCTTACTACACCACCAGTACCAGGGTGATCCTATTCTAAGCCTATTCTTAAGCTAATACACGGCTAAAATGCAAGAGATCTGCAAGATGTCAGATTGTCAGCCTTTGACTTTCCAGTTTGATTCCCAAACGGAAAGACCTTATACTATATTATATCTACAAATTATTTTCATTTTCATAAGATGACAGAGTGTCTCGTTTTTAGTTAGATTTAGGTTCTATGATATGTCAACTTACGTAGAAAATTTTATTGATCTTAAAGAATATGGCCTTCTTCAACATTTATTTTTCATTTTTGTTCAATAAATAAATATTATATGTTTCAATTTATGAAACAAACACGTCATATGGTGTACGGGTTTTAATTTTTAAAGATGTTTTGGAAGATTGAAAATTTTGAGGCTGAAATAAAGTAAATATCAGCTTGGCGCTGTATTCCGCACACAGCAGGGTAGGGCAGGGTCGTGTTAAGATCCGTTCTCCATTTTCTGCCGAATTCTGGAGGCATTGCCTTTTTGAGTGGAAGACCTTAACGCCGCGCGTTGCCTCGACACCAGAGCGAAGAAATGGAAATATAAACGTAAATAAATATTTCACTTCCTCGAGTAAGGTCGAACGCACAACCTTCGCGTTACAGTCACACCCTTGTGCCGCTGCGCCACGACGGCCTCAGCTAAAGTAAATGTTATTGTATTAACAATGTGTTATATTATAAAAAATAACATAGTTTACCACAGCTATAAAAATTATTTTATAATGCATACCTATAAAATTTATTATTTTCTCTTTTATTATTAAAGATAAAATAAAAAATTTTTAGAGATAAATTAATCTTAAATTTTATACCATATTTGAAAATGTATTGTAAGACTTAGCTTGTTTTTATTGACTGAGAAGTTGACCTAGAAACAAGAACAGAGGTATTGCACCGGCCTTGTTGTCCTTTGGCAATCGAAGTGAAAACGGTTTTATTAAATGCTTATGATTTTTTAGATTTTTTAGTATTTGTATATAGTACTTATAAAAAAAATCTTCAATTCTTTCTTTCAAAAAGGTATGGGTTCGATTTCCACTCTAGGAAATGTTTAATTTTTGATAGGTAAAGACCCTAAAATAGATGATATTAGAGTGCCAAGTTTACTTTTGAGACTAGATGTCCTCTCCAAGTGCTCAATGCTAACCACAAAAGTCACATGGAGGTATAAAATAATTTTATTTTTATTATGAATGATGTTATATTTACGTCTATAGAACAATGTATAATTAATTATACGATATATCTTGTATAAAAGTCGTGTTATTATTGTAAAAGTATATGGACGTTGTGCCACTGTAAAGTGGAACAAGCGTGTGAGTGTAAATGCTACGGTTGTGGGTTCGATTTCCATTCGAGGGAATGAATAATTATTTAATAATAAATAATAATTATTTATTAATATTTTCATCTCCGCTCTGATAACAAGGCAAAACGCGCCGTTGAGTTCCGCCACTCAATACGCAATGCCTTAAAATTTCAGCGGAAAGTGGGAGTTGTATCTTAACACTATGTTTCCTTTACGCTGCTATACGTCGTATACTGAATCGGGACACAGCGTGACACAGCTATCAGCAGTTTTTATTTCTTCGAACATGAGGTTAATGCTGTTGGCCCAATTGGCTTTTACAGCGACACCGGTAGGGTAGGGAAGAGGGTACTCTGTCCCTGAAGAAATGCAAGCACTAAGTGGCTGCCTGTGAGGAAATCGACGACTGTAAGGGCGCCCCCTGCGGGACTTAAAAGGCACCATCTCACTTGTTATGTGGATCTCGTGAAGAGCTTACTATAGAAATGATCCTATGAAGTAAGGTCTTAAGCTATCAGCGTAAAAATAAAATGTATAAAGAATTTATATGAATATTTTATATAGCCATTCATTCTTAAGTATCTGTTAATGATAGGAGTAGCTTTTTAATCTATGCTATATTGTAATTGTGGGAAATAATTTTGAAAAATGTGGTTTATAATATATGAGTTATTGCCTTTAGCTGTGTTTGTAAATTCTAATAAGTTTTTACTATTTAATTTGTATTAGCTTCATATGAATAATTATTATGAATTTTATTTCTTGCATCCGTTTAGGCCGTCGCGGCCCAGGAGCACAAGGGTCCGACTGTAACGCGAAGGTTGTGAGTTCGATCCCTATTTGAGGATATGAAATATTTATTTAAATTTATATTTCTGTCTTAAGACTAGGTTTGCCTTCTCTGCTGTGTGCTGCTGTGTGCGTGAAGCTGATAAATGAATCAAATATTGCCAAACTTTTTTTATAGCAGTATAGGCAGAGGAAGCCTAGAGCGTTAAGACACTTACTTTCATTCCCAACAAAAAAATTTGAGTAACCACCTTATTTTATATTAGACGATTTTTATTTGAATGTTTTCCGTCAGATAAAAACTTTTGGTTGGTACTTAACGTATTTTATTTGACATAGTGAAGTATGTAGTTTGTTATCTTATCGCTGTAAACTGACGTTGATAGGTAGGTACACTACCTATTTGAATTATTCTGAATATAATCTTTAAAGAGGACGTCACGAGACTTGCTCTGACATAAAAAAATATAAATAAATGTTTTTTTTAATTTTTTTTATGAAAAGCATGGCAAACGAGCGTACGGGTCACCTGATTGTAAGTGATCACCGCCGCCCACGACACCGCGTAACACCAGAGGAGCTACTGGTGCGTTGCCAGCTTTTGAGGTGGTTGGGCGTCGGAGCCCGGCATTACCTAATGCGAAACGCAGTGGCATAAAACCACTACTTCACGCCGGTTTTAAATGCCGGGGGTGGTAATGATCCGGTCGAGTCGCCATTGCTGGCAACAATATAATAAATAAATTATAAAAACGTATTTATTATATGATTTTTAAATTAAAAATTCTCTCTGCTCTGGTGTCGAGGCAATGCCTCCAGAATTTGGCAGAAAGTGGGGAACGGAGTGTCTTAACACTTGGTTCTCTCTGCCTACCCTGCTGTGTGCGGGATACAACGTGCAGCTAATTTTTTTTTTAATTTTTAAATTAAAACTTTTTATAAGTATAGACGAATATACTTATTTTGGTAAGCACACAATTTTTTGATATAAAAAAACTACTAATTGGCCTCTTTATTTATGAATATGTTTTATCAGATGTAGATACAACAACAGCTTCACGCTGTATCCCGCACATAGCAGGATAGCGAGAGAAAACAGAGGAACCTAGTGCTAAGACACCCTTTTTCCCACCTTACAAATTCTAAAAGAATTGCATTTTGAGCGGCGGATCTCAAAGCCGCGTTTTGCCTTGTTACGAGAGCAAGAAATGAAAATATTTAATATTAAATTTCCTTGAGTGGGAAATGGACGTAAAGGATTTTTTCAAAACCTTTCATGCTTATTTTTTTACTAAACATTCTGCCATCCGACTATTTTAGTACGGAAACTGCACGGAACAACCAATCAGACTATTCTGGAATGGACATTGACCATCCGCCCATTTGTCCACCTTAATGCTCATTGTTATTAAGATAAAAAAATTAAAATTTTATAATTTTTTGTTGTACAGTATTTTGCCGTTTCAATTTTTTTTATACAAAAAATATATACTTGAGATGTAAGTATATCATACTTATTAAAAATAATATACATATATTATGTATGTCTTACAGTACGTACTTATATCAGGTTTCCGGTTTTCAAGGTTAAACATTGGACTCGTAGTCTCAATGCATTATTAATCTAGACATATTCAGATAAAATGAGACATTTCGCGAAATGGCGCCTGAAGCATTTAACGTTATATAATGATTTTTTATAGTATTTATCTCAAAATTTGCATGGTCTGAATGGAAACACGACGGTTGTGTATTCGATTCCCACTCGGGAGAATCAATTATTTTCACTTTCTCGATCTGGTAATAAGACAGCGGTTCGGTGTGAGTTCTATGACTCAACACGCGGTCTTGAAAGTTGGGTCCAAAATTGGGGGTACGGAGATGGGGATTGTCTTAACATTAGGTTCTTATTGCCTGCCCTTATATTTGCGGGAGAAAGCGTGAATAACAAAATAAAATATACAGTCCTTTATTCCTTACTTAACTAAATTATTCTTCATAATAACATGCCGTATCTAAATAGAACAGTTTCGTAACGAATCTTAAACGTATTTTTTTATGTATAACGAACAAAACATAAATAAAATATATCAGCTTCACGCTGTTTCCCGCACACAGCAAGGTAGGCTGAGGGAACATAGTGTTAACACACTTCGTATTTCACATCCCGCCGAATTCTGGAAGCACTGCGTGTTAACTAGCGGAACTCAACGCTGCGCTCTTGCTTTGATACCAGAACGAAACGGAAATATAAATTTAAGTAACCATTTCGTTTCCTCGAGTAGGGATCGTACCCAGGATCGTCCCGTTACACTCTTGTTTCCCTGCGCCACGATGGAAATTATTAATAATGATTTGGCCTTTGGATTGTATAGTTCATTTGTCAATATTAATAGGATTAACTAAGTAATTGAATCACAATATATGATAGAATCAAAGCTTTAGATATTTCTTAATCTGTCAATAGATCTAATCTTCTTTCGATATATTTATCTTTTCTATAATATTAGATTAGTGACATTTTTTAAAGTGATAATGGTTAGTAGTTGTTCAGACGAGATATTTAGTGAAGCTTGGGTAAGGCAGAATTTATTTTTTACTATTAAATTAAAATTAAATGTGCTTCACGCTGTACTCGTATATCGTATACAGTAGAGCACTCCGTTCTCCACTTTCTGTCAATTTTTTGCAGGCATTACGTTTTGAGTGTCGGAACTTATCGCCAGGCCAGAACAAAATCTTCAGCTTTATACCATTAGTATAAAGTATTTTTAAGATGCATAATAAAACTTTCAAATCGATAGTATTTATGAGGCCGTCGTGGCGGAGCGGCACAAGGATGTGACTTTAACGCGACGGTCGTGGGTTCAATCCACACTCGAGGAAGTGAAATATTTACGTTTATATTTCCATTTCTTTGCTCTGGTGTCGAGGCAAAGCGCGGCGTTGAGTTCTGCCACTCAACGGGCAGTTCCGTTCAGTATTCGGCAGAAAGTGCGGAACAGAGTGTCTTAACACTAGGTTCCCTCTGCCTACTCTGCTATATGTGGGATACAGCGTAAAACTGTTTTTTTTTATAGTATTTATATTTACAAAACGTAAGCTATGCAGTTCGCTCGTTATCTGAGACTGGTTCCGATTAAATGCAACCTGCACGATTTACATTACGACCAGTTTATTGATATACGATTGATATACATATATATGTTCTAATCAAGATGTTATTGACTTTTCTAGAAACATACATTCTTTAATGAATGTTTAGGTGGGCAGCTATTTTATAAAATATTTTTTTAGCAATACGTATACAGCGTAACAGGTTAGAAGGAACCTAGTATTAAGACAGTCTAGTATTGAGTGGCGGAACTCAACGCAGCGTTAAAGTGGGCAACGGAGTGTTTTAATGCTATATTCTCTCCACCTACCCTGCTATAACAAAAAGAAACTGAAAAAGAAAAACAGTCGTAAATCGGAGATTATAAACGTTTAATAAATAACTGAATGTAAATTGCATTGTGTATACATTTATTTATTAACTTCAGGAAAATCTTGATAGGAAAATCTGTTTTCCATAATAGAAATATGTTTATTTTTATGTTATAATGGAAATCAGTCGATTAGTCATTGCTCGAACAAACAACGTAACAGCGATAGTTACTTTAAGAGTTAATATAATCTTAAAAGCTAGGTTAAGTTAAATATCGTATTGTATAAAATTTATTTATTCTTATGCATAAAAAAACTTATTCCGTTAATTTTATTATGTATTTATATTAGCGTAAATATTGTCATGGTCATCTTATTCTAGAAAAACTTAAGGTACAGCTATTTATTTTTAGTATACCTCTTCTCGTTGTCTTCTATGACCTCGTTCCCTGAGACTCCCATCGCTTGCTTGATGAAGGCGCCAATCGCGTCACCATTGTCAGTGGAGTAATGAAAGTAATCGAACACAGGCGTTTGGAATGTATGTGATGCAGTAGCCTTGTGGTACTTTCTTGGATGCGGATCCTCATGTCTTTGGTTCGGACAGTGATAATTTCGTCATGCATCTGTCTCTGCGCCTCATGAATGGTCATGACGCTCGTCAGGTTCCATATTATTGATCCATCGAGAGTTTTTTGCTCCTCCTGCTTCAGGACTTGAGGATATATGCGTGATCGATAGGAGCCGATGTTACTAGTCCCGTTTTTGGAAAATCATTGCATGTAAGAATTCAATAACACTTGTAAATTAATATGTATGTCCGTATGTATGTATACAAAAGAGATGAAATTGGATATGGGTTAACAATGACGAATGCAATCAG
>DWGR01000511.1:0-22087 GCA_018247715.1 Heliconius burneyi | reverse complement strand
ACCCAGATTTACTCAAAAGGGTTATGATATCGAAACCAAAGTCCAAACGTCCCAATGGAAGAGCCCAGATGAGCCAAGACCGAAAAAAGCACGCCAAGTTCGATCAAATGTCAAAGTTTTGCTCACTTTTTTCTTCGATTACCACGGCGTGGTGCATCAGGAGTTCTTACCATATGGACGTGCGGTCAATAAACAGTATTATCTTGAAGTTATGCGCCGTTTGCGAGAAGCAATACGAAGAAAACGTCCGGAATTGTGGAAAAACAATTCATGGCTTTTGCATCACGATAATGCACCTGCTCACTCATCTTTGCTGGTGAGAGATTTTTTGGCCAAAAACCACACCACAATCATGCCTCAGCCACCATATTCACCGGATTTGGCCCCATGTGACTTTTTCTTGTTCCCAAAACTAAAGAGACTTATGAAAGGACGGAGATTTGCAACGATTGAAGAGATAAAGACTGCATCGCTGGAAGAGCTCAAGGCTATACCGAAAAGTGCTTATGAGAAGTGCTTTGAGAGAATTTTAAGGGAACCTAATAACACTCCGTTCCCCATTTTTCCCCCAATTTTCGAGACATTGCATGTTGAGTGGGGGAGCTCAACGCTACGCTTTGTCTTATTACTACATTCATTTTTATTTTCTCGAGTGGAAATCGCACTTTCAACCGTTGCGTTTACAAGTAGACGCTGTACTAGTATTTTCAATTTAATACTTTAAAATAAATCAAAATATCTGTTTTTCATTTTTAATGAAAAATGAATTATAGGGTGTAGCGTAACCACTACGCAAACAGCAAACGACATGATATATTGCTAAAGTTTTTTTTATTTTATTTCACTTTGCGGAAGCGTACCCTACCAACTGTACTGCCTTGACACCATACATTATATTATAAAATATTTTTAGCAGTATCCTCTATGACCCAGTGGTTAAAAGTAAGTAAGTACAATTTAATGATGTTGTGAGGTCGACTCCCAGCAAAATCGATGGTCTTTGGATTATGTTGACTTAGAAGCTTGATTTTTTTCATGCTTCAAGGGACCATGATCGGACTGACTGACTGTTTTAACATCGATTCACGATTGCCACTGGGGAATAAATTATTTTTCATCTTGATATTTCTAATAATTTCATCTTGATATTTCAACGCAATCTCGAGATCGAATCTCTTAGTCATATCGATTTTATGATATACACTATAACTATTGGAGCAAACGAGAGATATCCTGGATAATGTCAAAATGGATTTTTTTGTTTTGTTTCTATGATATCCACAAAATTAAATAAAATGAAAAAGAAGAAGAAGTGAAAGTGGATTGGGCTCATTGATAGAATGAGTGATAAAAGATTTATAAAAAGAAGCAAAAGCGAGTGGTAAGAGTAAGGGGGGACCTCGATTGGCAGAATTCATATACTCGAGAACACAGTATCGATTATACTGGAGGACCCCCCAGAAAGCATGTATGTGCGGGTCGGTTGTTTGACGGTATCTTATCTTTGGTTAGATACTCTGTTAAGGCTAAACCGTGAAGATAAAATAAAAAAAAATCTTACTTCTATGACATACGTAAATTGTAATTGTATTATTTCAGGTGTTTACTACACAATGGCTGTGGTGGGACCAGCGCTGGGCTATGTGCTCGGGGGCCAGATGCTTAAAATTTACACTGACTTCGCCAATGTTGATTCTGAAACGTAAGTATAACTGTATTCTCTCTTTTTTCAAATATTTTTTACGGTTTCACCCTTTAATATAGAAGGGTAGGCTGATACTAGTGGCAAGACCCTCCGTTCCAACTGACAGCACTCTACTTTACAAGCGTGGCGTTAAGTTTCACTTTTACAAACAATTTCTCTAAAATTACAATGCTCCGCTTTAAGCGGGATACAGCGTGAAGCTAAAAAAACGGTCAATATTATCCAAAACTTACAAGGTAACTAAACCCAGTTGCCAAGCACGACCTTAGCTTACCTGCTAGTCGCTTCCTAATTATTCGTGGCCGTCTTCACGTTTTTAATATTTCACCGCAGCGACACGGCTTCATTCAGCCAGCTCGGGCTCTCGCTTTCATCTTATTGTGAGTCAACTTTTCAACTTTTGCAGCGAAATTAAAACCACCGCTCTATACTTTAATGGCTTCCTAAATATAATTCGCGAAATAAGATCTTTCAGTGATCTTGGTATTTTAAACGGTTTCCTGTTTAAATTAAGTATAATGGAAATTTGTTAAGATTTTCGGGTATGAATAATATTATTGTATTTTTTAGGGTTCCGTAACTTTTAAGGAAAAAATCTGTCTGTCAAGAGCCTTATCTCAGATCTACGATTCCTTGATTTCCTGAAAAAATCGTATTTCTACATTAAAAAAAAACATTTGGCCGTTTATATCACCGTTATATCATAAACGCATATTTTGACACTATAAAGGGAATCAAAATTAATAGGGTACTTCCGGTTGACCTAGAATTTAAAAAATTAAGAATTTTGAATTCCTCCACTTTTTGTACGGAACTCTTGGTGAGCGATGCTGACTAGCGCTGGTCCAGTTTTTATTATTAGTGTCTCAAATTTAAGAAACCGTCGTCGTAGCACATCGGCGTACCGTTTGACTGTAAATGCGACGATTGTGGCTTCGATTCGTACTCGAGGGAATGAGCTGGCAACGCACCAGTAGCTCCTCTGGTGTTACGCGGTGTCGTGGACGATGGTGATCACTTACTATCAGGTGACCCGTACGCTCGTTTGCCATGCTTTTACCATTAAAAAAAAATCTATTATCATTTCTACGTTGTGGTCCTCGCCGCGCTTTCAAAGGACAAAGCCACGCCCAGTTTCGCTTATTTTAACACAAACTTGCTAAAACTGTGTCTGATTGACATATTGTTAATTTTTCACTTCAAAGTTTTTAGTGTTATATTTGAGGAAATGAAATATTTACCAGTAATAAGTATTTTTATTTCTTCTCGCTGGTGTCGAGGCAAAGCGCGGCGTAGAAATCCGGCTCAAAACGTAATGCCGTCATAATTCGGCGATGCACACGCAAGCATACATCGCGAATCGGATAAAAGTAAATAAAATGAATATAAAATTTAAACAATTTTGTGAAAATGTTGTCAGTATTTACGCAATAAACGTAACAAAGGGCTATGAAAAGAATTAAACGTCAGAAACCGTCTCGCAGTCCACATTTATTTGTACAACCGTTCAACTGGATTCTTTTACTAGATCTTATTTGCGGCTCTTTTAAAGGAGTAAATTTATGACCAAAAGGAAACCGAGCGGGCGGTGTTTTCTTTAGAAATGCAACGATAATGATAACAAATATAGAGCTTTAAGTTAAATACTAAATACTGGGTAATTTTTATTTTAATATATATTAATTTTTATTTATATCATTTTAGTATATTTGTCAGTGAGATACATATCATAGAAAAGTTTTTTGAAGATTTATCAAATTTAACATAGCGTCTACGATAATCTATTCTTCTATATCTATATAAAACTGAAAAATCCGTTTGATTAAACGTGCTGATCTCGAGAACTAACGGTGCAAAAAAATATTTTTATATTCGACGATTCATTTATCGAAGAAGGCTATAATCAACCGTGACGTTGAGCATTTTCTTACTCTATGTCTCAATAATTGACCGGTGCGTAGGGAACTGAGTGTCTGAACACTAGGTCCACTCTGCTTACCCTGAAAAACTAAAAACATTCTACAACTATTGCGCATTAGTGACGTTGGTTGGCTTTAGTTTACAGTTTAATAACACACTACTTATTCTCATTATAAGTAAACAAGATAATATAAAGAAAGGATATTAAAGGAACGGGAGTTATATGTTAATACAATATATTTCTCAAGTAACTGTAATTAAAACAATGACAATATTAACTTAGAAAGCAGCATAACGTATTGTATATATTATATCCGTATGCAAATGAACAGTCGTCGAAACGTTGAAATGTAAAGGCGATCCCTAATGAATAACGATAATATACCGATGTCGATATTATGCAAGAAAATATTATGAAAACTTCACTTTTCACTTATTTATTTTATTGCTTTTACGTTCTGTATGGATGTATTTGGATTCGCGCTGTACCCCTTTAGCAGCAGGTTCGGCAGAAGGGAACGAGTTTCAACACTTTCGAGGCTTTTTGGGTGTTGAGTGGAGCTTAACGCAACGCTTGATTTTGTTACCACACCGAGAAAAATTCTCCAGATTCTGTGTCACTTCTAGAGACGAGTATTTTTTTAGCTTCACGCTGTAACCTGCACATAGCATAGTAGACAGAGGGAACCTAGGGTTAAGACACTCCGTTCCCCACTTTCTGCCGAGTTCTGGAGGCATTGCGTGTTGAATGGCAGAACTCAACGCCGCGTCTGTCTCGACACCAGAGCGAAGAAAATGGAAATATAAACCTTTTACTTCTTCAGGTGGGGCTCGAACCCACAACCAGTCGATTTTGCAGCGCACGAAGTCACACCCTTGTGCCGCTGCGCCACGACTGGCCTCAACGATATGGTCTGGCCTATACGAGTAAACTGCAATTGACAATTAAATATTAACTACCTATATCATTCATAAGTTATTGTTCGGATATCAAAGTTGTTGTTGTAGCGTGACAATTAACAATTGTCTATTTAAGAACTTTCTAAAATATGTAACCTAACACATTATTATACATTTATACATCACTGATTGTTCCAGGCTAGGTATAACCCCACTCAGCTCCTCCTGGATAGGCGCGTGGTGGGTGGGGTTTATATTCTCTGCGGTGCTGTGCCTTATCGTCGCGCTGCCACTGCTTGCGTTCCCGTACGAGCTGCCAGGTTTGTATACCTATGTTAATTATGCGAATAATTTTACTATATACGTAATGTATAAATTTGATATGTTTGGTCGCAATTAGTTATGTTGCGGTAACTAATGAAAATGAGTATGAAAGACGATATCACCACTAGTTGTGGGCTCCACTTGAAAAAATATTATAAATATTTTCATAGCCAGGGTAACACTAGGTTTTACAGCTCTGATTGTCGTACATGTTATGTGGGCTTACCGTATATTGTAGTTTAATTTTCTAAATAATTATTAATCATATACAAAAATAATAAATTAAATGCATGTCTTGTAATAGGTTTAATTAATGAAGCTGTCAATGATGTATGAGCTTATTATTTTTCGTTGTAATTTTTTTATCATCTTTAATACGGGATGCGTAGGATGAAGCCATGTGACTGTAAATGCGACTGATTATGAGTTCGATCCCCACTCGACGAAAGAAATATTTACCTAAATTTATATTTTCATTTCTTTGCTTTGGTGTCGAGGCAATAGCACTGCGTTGAGTTCCGCTACTCAACACGCGATACCTCCAGAATTCAGTGGAAAGTGAGGAAGAGAATGCTTAACATTAGGTTCCCTCCGCCTACCTTGCTGTGCGGGATACAGCGTGAAACTGATTTAATTTTAATTCTAACACAGGAGCGGAAGAAATTCGGGCATCCAAAGTATCCGAAGCTCACGAAGGTGCGGCCACTAAGTCGGCAGCGTTCAGCGCATTGCACGAACTGCCTAAAGCGGCTGCAGCCCTCTTCAAGAACCCTACATTTATGTTTCTTAATTTAGCTGGTGCAAGTGAAGGAATGCTCATCTCCGGTTTCGCCGCTTTCCTCCCGAAACTTATTGAGAATCAATTTTCTGTGAGCGCTTCTGAGGCGGCCATGTTGTTGGGTTAGTGTTGTTTTAAATCCATTTTGATTTAAAAAATATTGGTGTTTTTTATATTTATATTAAGTTTGTAAATATATAAAAAATAACCAAGCAAATAACGAAGCAAATTCGATTATTCCTTTGTAGAATTGTTTAAGTCACAAATGGCAAAAGGAGAGTCTCTGCCTAATCACAATAATCTTTTTTTTTATTTATATCTCTCTGTATTGCTGATCTCACATCTTAATTTTTGGCGGTGCGTGTTGAACTGATTGTATTTACACTTGGTTGCCTGATTCCCTCTGCGGGATATAGAGTTAAGCGTAGTCGTAGCGTTCTTTTCACTTCTTGACTAATGGACCTTTACACTATATTAATAATATATAACATTCTGACTTATAAATTATTACAACTCAGAAAAGCTTATTTAGTTGAACCAGTCCCATAAAGTAGTTCGAATTGTTCGATTTTTTTATATTGGATAGTTTATTTAAGGACAAAATGCAAAAACATATACAAATATACATTAAACCAGCATTTAAAATATGTCGCCTGCATTATACAAAGTATATTATCGTTCCAGGTGTAATAACAGTACCAGCGGGTGGAGGCGGAACGTTTCTAGGAGGATGGCTGGTCAAACGCTGGAAGCTCAACTGTGGTGGCATCATTAAGTTGTGTGTGGCTGCGACCCTAGCGGCCGCCGTGTTCTGCATATCTTTTGTACTGAGCTGTGACGACTATCCCTTTGCCGGCGTCACTGTACCGTATGATAGTCCTACTGTTGCTAAGTGAGTAGCGTCTTGTTAGCGTAACTATCGGGAAGTAGTTCTCTTTTCTATTTTTAATGCTAAATTGAAAATCAATGTATTCAGAGGCCATCTATAGTGATATAGTGATCATTAAATTAAATTTCCACTCACGTTTTCCCATTTTCACGGGGATGAAATATTTACTATTTTCTTGAGAATTTCGGTGGAAAATGGAGAATGGAGTGTCTTAAAATAAGGTCCCCTGTATCATAGGGTACAGGGGAGTCTAGTGTCCCGCATATAGCAGGGATATATTTCAATGCTATATGCGGGATACAGAAAACAACATAAAAAAATCATAAAGGAAATATAACTACGTTAGATTTCCTGATTATTTCAACATGAACTTTGTATATTGAAGCTGCCGTCGTGTCGCGACAAAGTGTCTGACTGTAAACGAGACATTCAAGAGTTTAACAAAATGTATATATATCCTTAATTCCAGCGCGAGCCGTCTTACAGCACAATGCAACGTGGCCTGCTCTTGCGCGTATTCGCGCTCGACGGCGGTGTGCGGAGCGGACGGGCGCGCGTACGCCTCGCCGTGCCACGCTGGCTGCACGCGCGCGGTACGGCACGGCGCCACCACGCTGTACGCGGGCTGTGCGTGTGTGAGCGGCGGGGGGGTGTATACTACTGGTGAGCTAGATTTAGCTACGACAATTTTAATATATAGAAAATATAATATAGGGGGAAAAATATATAAGAATAACAGTTTTTTTCTTCACGCTGCATCCTATATGTAGGCACTTGGCATAGGGAACCTAGCGTTAAGGTAGCTAGTTCTATTTTTTCGCCAATTTTTCAAGACATTCAAGTTGAGAAACTCAATTTCGTGCAACATGCCGCTTGCATAGCATATGATAAGTAAAAAAAATAAAAAAATATAACATATAAAAATTAATAAGAAATTGTAATCATCTTTAGCAAAAACACTTTCCACTACATTAAATAAATTTTAATTACAGAAGACAATCAAACGATAGCCTATGAAGCTATAAACAACGCGTGCAGCTCGGAGTGCCCGTACCTCTGGCTGTTCGTGTTCCTCTCCTTCTGCGTGATGCTGTTCACTTTCATAGCGACTATGCCCGCACTGTCTGCCACTTTAAGGTAAGTTAAGTTAAAATACTACTTGTTATTATCATCTTGTAAAGACGTGTGGAAGTACAGAAATTTTCTCAATCAGGACAATGCACCTAGGTATATTTAAAATAATCCAATAAATATTTTACTAAGGTACAAAGGTATCTTAATATCTCTATAGAGGTACTTAAACCGATTATAGTGTAAAATTTCTGCTAAAAAAATTAAAATCGCTTTCCCCGCACTAAGATAAAACGCGATTTTATGCTTAAAAACAAGAAACTATTTCAATTAAAATTCTCCTTGGTTTATTCGACAGATGTGTTCGAGAAGATCAACGTTCATTCGCATTAGGCATCCAATGGATATTAGTCCGGTTGCTCGGTACTATACCTGCGCCGCTACTCTTCGGCTTCCTCATAGATCTGTCTTGCAGACTGTGGACCAGCGGCGCTTGTCAGCTCTATGACAACTACCATATGAGCAGGTTAGTTTTATTTAATGAAACTTTATGGATACATATCATATTAGATTAAATTTTCGTGTTAAATTTCTATTCTTGGCTCTTAACACGCAATGTCTGGAAAGTGAAGCCTTCTACATGTGGGATATAGCATAAGCTGAAATAACCAGATAATAAGGCCTAATCGATATTAAATGGAAAACAAAGTTAAGTAGAAAATTCCCTGTGGGTTACAAACGATAATAATATATAAGTATTGTTTCGTATTATTATAGTAAATAATATAACAGTGACTGACTGTAAACACAATGGTTGTGGGTTCAATTCGCACGCGGCAAAATGATAAGATTTAAATGACTGCTTCGGAACACAAGAGATACCTGAAACTAAAACAAATAATTAACGGACATTATTATTCTTTCAGGTACATGCTGGCATTAGCCTTAATAGGTAAACTGTGTTCCGTACTATTCTTTTTCTTCGCGTGGTGGTTCTACCGACCGCCTACCGCCAAGAACGCCGTTAGCCCCGCCATAGACTTAACCCATGAGAAGACCAATGGTATACCCACCATAGCCAACGGGACTTTAGATAGAAGCAATGGTTATTGTAACGCCGCTTTGGAGTGCAGTGATCATTTGTAAATTTATAGTCTTAGTTGTGAATGTTTATATGCACGTGACGGGTGCGGCTTCGATGTACGCTTGGGGTAATATTTGTTATTGTAATCTTTACAGATTACATTAGTTCGCTACCTAGGTTTGTTTTTGTCTGAGAACTGAGTGTGTCATTGCATTTTTTTTTACCAATATCAAAAATATAGGTAGTACATGAATATTACATTTTGTTTAAAACAATGTAAGTATATATGTAACTAAAAGTACTGTAAAAATTGCGACAAAAACTAACTTTTCAATAGATACTAAGACTAAAATTGAACACTAATTATTAGTACTTATACCAATATCCTAACACATAATTTTCAAGTTATTTAAAACATATGTTCTTTATTTTCTCAACATTAGGTAATCATAAGGAATTGTGGGATATCGAATTTTATATGTAGATTAGTACATATTATTTTTAATTTGTTCCATAACGTCTGATTTATTATTTTCTAGATTAAATAACTATTTTTATATTAATAAATGCAGTTATGGTTGTATAGGTTGTTGGACAAGTTTCATGTCTGATTTCAAGCTGTTCGTTTAGCAAATCTTAGATTTTACTAGAAAATCTTTGTATTTACTAAAGTGTTGAGGTATTGTAGTAGAATGAAAGATTTATATATGCTATTCCTTTCGTTTTCTACTTACACTTAAAAATAAATATATATTTATAGCAAGTATAAAAATCGATAATCCACTAATTCACACTTAACAATATTATTTTTCTTGAAAGATAAGTTCTTAATTGAGTTCTAATGAAGGTTTGTGAGATTTTGTTTATTATCATAATAAATATGTGTTATTTATTTATTAAAATTAATCTGTGATGTGATAGAATAATAATTTGTTTGTCATATCATTTTTTATCTATGTTTACATGTGTAATTTAGGAGGTATGAAAATAAGTAGCCTTAAAAATGTAAAGTAGCCTTAAAAATGTAAAGTATCATGAGTTATTTAATTGTTTAAAGGATTTGGACTTTTTCTATTAAATAATAATGTAAAATGATTTTTTAAGGCCGTCGTGTCGTAGCGGCACAAGGGTTTGACGACGGTTGTGGGTTCGATACCCACTCAAGGTAGTCAAATATTTATTTACGTTTGTTTTCATTTCTTCGCTCTGGTGTCGAGGCAAAGAGCTTAAAGGCGTTAAATTCTGCCATTCAACACGCAATGCCTCCAGAATTCGGCAGAAAGCGGAGAACGGAGTGTTTTATATGAAGCGTGAAGCTGATTTGATTTTATTTTTAAAAAAGTACATTTTGAAATACACAATTACTAAAAGTAAAATAAATTTTTATGATATTTATTTATAACAAAATTTTGAAATTTTATTTTCCCTTATACAAGACTTTAAGACTGATTATTCACTTAGTTTTATGTGGGTGTATTTTGTTGTTTTTAAACATAGATAAGATATTGGATGTGAAAAATGTAGGTTAAATAAAAAATATATAGACCTAATGTAAATCCTAAGTGTTAGTAATTTTTATTTTGAACTGATTTTTAAATAAAAAAATCTTTTATTATATTTTATTTTGTATGAATTATCTACATTTTTATATTGTTAATTCAACACACACATATAACATTGTTATATATAACAAACAATAAATACATATAACATTGTATAAAAGGAACGTATTATTTAGTTGTATTGATATTTCCAAGAACCATACACTTTTGTAAATAATATAATTAGTTAGTATTAGAAAAAATATTCTAGTTGTTTACTAATTTATCATAATTGTAATAATAATTAATGGTGTTCATTCAACTATCAAGTCAGGAGAGTGTAGGTTCGATTTTCATTAAATAAATGGTTATATCAAAGTAATTACATTAATATGAATGATATAATAATTATAATCAATTTTACATAATTACGAGGTCCACGGAACTATTCAATTTCACCACTAGAGTGAAGTTATTAGAATTTTTACAAATATGTATTTGTATTTTGTATTATATCTGTAGATACACTTAGAGTAAGAGTTTTGACATTGTACAATTTTACACTATTAACTTGATTGGGATTAATAAAATATTAAATATGTTTCATTGTTTCGTTATTTGCCTTTTTTTTGTAATATTTAGTAGCTACACGTTGTATTCCGTTACATAGTACATTATATTCTCTATTAGAACACTTCCCAGCTTTCTACGTAATACCACACGACCACGCCACAACCGTCACTTTTGTAATCTGTTAGTATATTAATCATTAAAATTGAAATAAAGATTTTTAATTAAATTTCAAAAAATAATAATATAAACTTAGCTTGAGATAAACAAAGAACGCTTTAGTAGTATTTAGACTAAAAAAAAATTATATTTATTTTAACAAACGCGGCTGGTTGTGGGTTCGATCTCCACTCGAGGAGATGAAATATGTATTTAAATTGCACGGCATCGAGTTCCGTCAGTCAAAACACAATACCTCCAGAATTCGGAGGCAAGTGGTGAACGGAGTATCTTAACACTAGGTTCCCACTTGCCTAACCTGCTGTGTGTAGGATACAGCTTAAAGCTGATAATAATAATAAAAAAATTGAATAAATGTTTCAATTTTAACTAACAGATAAGGTAAAGTAAACCTATGGCGACAGACACTATTCCTTTTTAGTTTTATCGTAAAAAAATAAATGTGTTGTAAAATCCACAAAAAAAGAACATTATTATAATTTTCAAATTAAACACCACAAATAAATAGCAAGCAATATATATTTCAAAGTTACAAAATAGTTATAACTTAACAAAATTGTGATACCACTGTTTCATATTAATAGACCAAGCAATCTCTAAGACATGTCAGAAGAACTTAACACCTTGGTTTTCATCAAATTCCATTAATTCACATTTGCCTTTGACTTCCAAAGATTTTAGCGCTTTTACTAAAATATTCATGTCAAGATCGTGGAATTCTGAAAAGAAAAAGTTAAAAATATATGAAAAAAAAAAAACTAATTTGACGTCATTGAGATATAGTAATCTTGATGTAAATGGCTTGTTTTTGGAAATAATTATATTTAAATTTATAAAAATTTAACACATTGCAAAATTTACTCTATATTTTGACAGCATACGAAATCTGATATTGGTAATTTATTTATTAGTAATGGTTAGAGTAATGTAAATATCTCCATTTCTATTGAAATCAATCAATTTTAAACAATTCTACTCATTTTGGAATAGTACAGGAACCATATTCCTGGTTCCTAAATTTATTAAAATCAGTAATTTTAATAGATTGAAGAACCAGGTGTGTACGAAAAATTTAGGGGCCGAGTTCAAGCGATTGTTCAAAATATGATTTAAGTTATATTTTTTTATAAATTATATGAAAAGTTTACATATTCACTGTCACATTGATTTCTTAGGTAATTTCACGCTTTATTCTACAAAGAGTAAAATAAAGTGTGAAACTATCTATGAAATTGTATAATGTTTTTAGGCTACTTAGAATGGTAGTTAGAGAAAACGGGGTCAAATGCTACACCCTTACAATTTTTTCTTGTCCACTGCCATTAAACATGTATTTGTAACTTATAAAATGTAATCCGTAAATTATTTATCTTAGTAATATTTTTTTAAACTAACCTTCTCCCACAGTATTATCACCCTCTCTCAACTCAAAGAGTGTGCAAACTGAATTATTTAAGCCATTACAACTTGCCCAATTATAAATCATATTACCCCACTCATCTAATGAGTGCCAATAAATCTCCCATACATTTTTACTTTTGTCTATTGGCGCTGCTTTACCACTCTTCCCCATATCCTCTAAAATAAGCAATAGAGCATCTGACGATAATTTTCTATTTATTGAGGGATTATTAAATAATGGACTGTTCTGTGACTCTCTGATGTCTATGGTAGACTGCTTGGTTACTTTAAGATAGTTAGATATAAGTTCTTGCCATGCTTCTAATTGTTTTGCTCTTGTTTCGGAGTGTGGTTGTATTCTAAAAAAGCAAATATTTAAAAGGAAAATTACAATGAAATATTGGTAATATATTAATAGTCCATGCTACATATAATAACTATATTTGGCTTCTGCATATAGGAAGGTAGGCATTATGGAGATAGTGCATGTTGTTGGCGTAACCAGAGCGAAGAAAATGAGAATAACTTGTTTTCTCGCATGGTAATTGAAATCTCAAATTTTATTACATTACTCAGGTTATTGCATGTGCAATGGCGGAATTCAACAACATGTTCGGCCTCAGGTTACCAGAGCAAGAAAAATAAAATATTAATATTTTTTTCTCCAGTGTGGGAATCAAACACACTACTGTTGCATTTACAGTTGCATCTTTTGTGCTTGTGCCTCTGCACCACATGGGCCACTACAATTATAATAATATATCTGTTACTTAAATATCACTTCTAAAAATAAACACTTAAAGAATCTTTTTTTTTTAAATACTTACACATTGCATTTTTTTTATAATTATCATATAAATTTATGAGCTTTTGCTCAGTTTTTTTCCTTTTAGCGAGTGTTTCTATGGATTTTGGTTCTAAATCTGTTATAGATATTCTATAAAATACTTTTTTTTCTCTTAAATGTATGTATGGTAGTGTTTTATCACTTTTAGTAGCAAATGTTATCATTATAGAACAATCTTTAGCAACTGCAGATATTAATGCTAAATGTATTGGATCCATCATTTTTATAAATTTAGCTTTATCTTCCATATTTGTTAAGTTGAGGTTATGAGCACTTAACTGTTTTAATAATATTGACACATAGTCAGAATTACCATCATCTCCTCTAGGATGAATGTTAGTTTCAGGTAACTTTTGTAAAGTAAGTAATTTATGAAGTATACTATTATTACTGAGAGATGTACTTTCAGTACATTTTTCAGATTTTTGATTAAGAGATACTTGTAGAGATTCTTCAATAGTATTCTCAAAGTGTTCATTGTTAATTAAAATATTGATAATCAAATCTAAAAATGTATTGACTGATTTAAATAATTGTGTATGTGAAAGATTTTTTTCTAAATCTATTAGTTTTGACTTTTCATTGTATACTATGTTTCCATTTGTAAACAATTTTATGTTATTTTGGGGATTTTGTAATAAGTGTATTAGTGCTTGTTTCATTCTTATTCTGTCTCCAGAAAATAAATCCAATGGGCAGTAGTCACTAATGTTATCAATTTGTTTTTCTGTCAATTTTAAAAATTGCTTAAGACAGTAATAGCACTTTGAATATTTAGCAAAATTTGCTGATATGAAACCTTCTTTAGGTTTAATTTCTATACAAAAATTATCACAACTAGGATTTATCATAGTCAAGTTAGGTGCTTTAATAGCATAATGACTTAAACTTGATTTGATTTGCCTGTACTTCGGCCTAAAATTGACAAGATTAAATGACAATCTGGTCACGTCTTCACTCGACAAAGTAATCAAATCCTCTTTATACACGTAATCGTCAAATAACAAGGGTATCATTATTAAATTCACGAAACGTGTTGCGTTCTTTATATTTTCCAAATTTATAGCATTCTCTTCTTCTTTTAACAGTCGAATAACATAATCTGTATCCTTTATGCCAATTACAATGTGGATGTTACCTTCGTTTATGTATTTCCAAGTTTCTCCTATTAAACTCATCTTGACGGTGAATCACAATAAAAATGTAATAGTAAATGATACTACTTACGTAAAGAAAGGAGGAAAATTATACTGCCAGGGCCAATCGATTTCTGCCATTTTTTAGGTAAGAATATACAAAAAAATTGTATACCCTCTATACAGTAACAATTTGTTATTTGTTTAGATTTCTAATTCTTGTATAGTTTTTCAGCTGACATCATTACGAATTAACTGTCAATTCTCAGCGATCACGCCAGATTTGATGTACTCGTATTTACCACTCAACGTGACATTGGCGTAGGTGATTAGTGCTGGACTGGCGCGCTCGGAACGCCATAAATAAAGAACAACAACAGAATTGTTGTCATAAAATGTCAAGCTAGTGCTGCTTACCTCAGGAAAGCAAAAAACAGTTAAATTCAATGATTCATTAAAAATAATACAAGTACTTTTGAATTTATAAAGAAAATAAAGTTGAAACGCAAATATCTAACCAAAATATTATAAATTTTATTAAAAGAATTATTTTTATCATAATTTACAATTCCACGGCTTTCAATGTTAAAATAGTAAATTTTTTAGAGTTACGCACATAACAAACTTAATGTTTTTTTTATAGCTTCTCTGTATCCCGCACACAGCAAGGTAAGCAGAGGGAACTTAGTGTTAAGACACTCCATTCCCCACTTAATCCTTATATTATTTCGTTATTCACTTGTTTTTATGTCTGTCTAGAGCTAGACTGCTTGTCTCAAGATCGAGTATCGAATATGTTAATCTGAAATTAATATCAAATAACCATATTTACGGTTAGCCATAAGCTCAGAAAATGAAAAGTCAACGCAATCTAAAAAACTAGCAATTATAGTTTTTGCTGCATTTTGTATAAAATTCACCCCATGCAAACTTTTTATGATACTTCATGTGGATCTAGAATTATGAAAATTGACTAAAAGTGAAAAACTACAATACAAAAGTATGAAATAAGCGCAAACGTAAGCATATTTGTCAACTTTAATAAGCAAAGTTCCTGTTGACCTGCAATCATAATTATCTTGACGCATTTTAAAAACAGTAGATATGAGGACTAAAGCAGAAAACAGGGATACAAGGCAAAAAACAGTCAATCTACTGTTAAAAGTAGGGTTGGCAGCACTGTGTCAAGTAAAAGTTAGTAATTATTATCAAAGAATCATATATTATATACTAGTATAAATTACGAATTAGTATCATATGCTGCACTGAGTATCCCAGTCCACTCGACGGCCGCAAGCCGAGGTTCGAGTCCCGCAGGGGGCGCCCTTGTCGTCGATTTCCTCATAGGCAGCCACTGAGTGCTTGCATTTCTTCAGAGACAGAGTACCCTCTTGCCTACCCAACTGGTGTCGCTGTAAAAGTCATTAACATGACATCATTAACCTCATGTTCGAAAATAAAATAAACTGAATATCCTGGACTGCGAAAAATTTTATAAATAGATACGGTACCGTATGGTAGTCTTTTATGTTATTTGATGGCTTAGGAGGGTATTGATAATATTTTGAAGAACTGAAATATATTAATGTTTTATTGTGTACATAAAGCATAGATATTTATTTCAATAATCAGCCCGTTGTCCTAAACGTGGTTCTTACTTACTTAGTTTACAGCTGTGCTACAACCTCAGTGGGCGATTTCTTTTGACAGTTGATAATTGTCAGCTTGAAGTTTTTGATTTAAGAGTGTGCTTGCGAAAAACCTAGAAATCAGTTGATATTTTCTAATTTGTCTCAAATTAATATAAAATATTTCTATTTTTAAGGCTATATAGTTAGTTTACAATGATAACGCTTAACAGAAAGTTAAAAAAGGAACATACGGAACCAACGAACGGGGTTACCGTAGAACCTATAAAAAGAATATCCGTGAGAGACAAATTGTTAGTTAAAGAAGTGCAGGAAATGAATGAAAACCTACCTGCTACGTGTTCTGTGCATTTTGAAGATCCAAACTTATTAAACGAATTTATATTGACCGTCGCACCCGACGAAGGTTACTGGTCGGGAGGTAAATTTAAATTTGCTGTATTTGTGACTGAAGATTATAATATGGCTGTAAGTTTCGTATAATGTAAATAAGAGAATTATTTGGATTAGTGTTAAATAGTATCTTATAATAGAAGCAACATATTTTCAGTTTCTAACATTTTTTTTTATTTAATGCCATCATAGCACAGTGGAGTAAAAATTTCACTAATGTAAATGCGATGGTTGTTGGTACCGTCTCCATTCTTATCGAGGAAATGAAGTAATTTCATTTTCCTACTATGCAATGTCTACAAAACAGAGGACAGAGTCTAAACACTATGCTTCTGCACTCTATATGTGGCATACAGTTGGAAACAGAAAGAAAAGCAAATTTTTCTCAATACTTTATAGATTTTTGGGTCTTTAACAGCAACATTTTATTTGTATTGCACATGCTATATAGTTTCTATGTTTAAATCTAAATATAACTTAAATTCCAGCCTCCTAAAGTAAAATGCTTAACCCGCCTGTGGCATCCAAATATTAATGTAGATGGTGATATATGTTTGTCACTTTTAAGACAAACCTCAATAGATGAACATGGCTGGGCACCCACAAGAAGGCTTAAAGATGTTGTGTGGGGATTAAATTCTTTATTTACAGTGAGTATTTAACTACTTAATAATAATCTATACTACTGTTATAAAGCTGATTAGTTTGTTGATGAATCTAACTAATGTTATATAATAAAGCCTTTTCTCTTAATTAATTAAATTAGAGGCCAGTTGTGGTGCAGGGGTACAAGTGTGTGACTGTAAACATGACTGATTGTGGGTTTGATCCCCGCTTGAGGACATGAAATATTTTGAACTGAACTCATTATCCTTGAAAAGTTGTACCAAGGTTAAATTCATCAGTATTTAATCTGTAACACTTGTTTTAGTAACTTAAGCTTTTGTAGCCCAGCAATACATTGACTATAAGTGTAATGGTTGCGGGTTCATTGGATTGGATGAATTGTGATTTGTCATATAGAGTTGATGGTTGGAAAACCTTTTATCAACAGATAATATATAACAGATATTGTATATTCTTCTATCTTGCTTAATGGAAAAATAGGAAAATAATTTTCTATATTTCTTTGACAATATTTTCTTTGCTTTCCTTGTAATTGTTATTTATGGGAGATTTTTTTGTAAAATAAATAGTAATGCCTAATAAAATAAAAAAAACCTGCTTAATTAGTTATTTTAATAAATAATGTTTATAATAAATTATTTTAATTCAATTGAATGTAATAATTGGAGGCTGTAATAATGCAGTAGAGCTGTGAATTCTATCCCACTTGGGGGAATGAATTAGATTAATTCTGTCCCTCTGGTAGGCTATATATACATGCATGCCAGAGTGCGAATCTAAAAATATATATCACATTACAGGACTTACTTAATTTTGAGGATCCATTAAATATAGAAGCTGCAGAAATGTATAAGAAAAACAAAACTGAGTTTCAATCTAGAGTTCTAGAATATATTGCAGTGTCCAAAGGAAAGAGATGAGGAAGGCCTCGTTTCGGCAAAGTGAATAACAATATTTAATAACAAATTTTAAAAGTGTAAAAGTTATCCATAGACAATGTTTCAGTGATAGACCATTTAAAAAAGTTTTTTTTTTGTGTTTTTTTTGGTGTGTTTTACTAAATTGTTTGTGGTTAATTTAGAGGAAGATATTTGATGGGTATTTTTAAAAATATTTTTGTGTGAATTTTGTTTGTAAAGTTCTGATGATATTAATAATAGTGTTGTAATATTTATATATACTTACTTGATCTGTTCTGTTAAAACAAGCATTTGTTATTCCTTTATAAACATACCGTTACAAATATAAATATAGACTGTAATTTGAATTTATTGGAAATGCAATGTTTCTTATTTACTATAGATGTGGGTTTAATCTGTACAGTTTATTTATTACTTATACTTGTTGATTATTCTGTAACAGGTAAACAATGAAAATATCGAAATTCTGCCATTTGATATACAATGTCTCGCAATTCTAGATAAAATAAACAATTAATTAATTGTTATAAACCCATCAAATTTCTTCTTATCTTTTACATAGTAGTCAAAAGTTCTATAGCTATTCAAGTAATTAAATACTTATATAAGTATTTTGCTTTGTCAATAAAAAATCTAGTAAAAAAACAATGTAAAATGTATACAAATAGAACGACAATTAGATAATATAAATAGAATTGATTTGTACAAAGAATGTCAGCCATCTTTGAAATAATAGATATAGAGCTATGTGTATTTATGATATCAAAATATAGATAATAAATCAATCAAAATATAGATAAATCAGATGTAAATGTTGTAAAAATTATTTTAATTTGAATTGTAACTGCTTTAACTTCTATAGATTCAGACTAGTTTCTCAAAGTATTATAGTATGCTTAAAAAAAAATCCCATTTTTCATAGTAATATCCTTATATCATAAACACATAATTCCTTAAATTAACAAAGTAACAATATCACTGAAGAAAGAAAAAGAATAGAGAAGAGAAAAGATGATTGTTTTTATAAATAAGTATTTTTTTGGTCATTTATGATATTAAGATATCATTACCTAAAAAATTTTTTTTGATTATGATATTATTGGATATGGATTGATTTTGATTGATTATGATATTATTACCTATAAAATAACACCCATGAAATAAAAGTGAACTAACTTAAATAATTACAATTTCTCAAAATCCACACTGTCATTCTTAGTGATTGAAAAGCTATCTATAATATGTAAATAATTACACATGTTAACCAAAACAAAAATAAAAAATCAATATTTTTTATTTGAAATTTATCACAAACATGTAAATCTCAATGTTCTCATCACATCCTCAGAATATAAGTGACAGAGTAAAATGAGGATTGTAGGAAATTTGAGCTAGGGCACTTTTATTACGGAGGTGCTGTTATTTTAAGCACATTAAAGTACATTTTTAACATCCTATTGTAGATTAAAAAATATTATGAATGGAATGATAAGCAAAATACAGATTTTCTAAATGCCGTAATATTTAGACAGCTGAAGGTAATGTGGATAACCTAAAACAAGTTTAGTGATTCTTCTTTGAATTTTTTTTTTTAGAAAATCATTGGTACGTATTTAAACATTTTATAAATTGTTATTTATAGGAACATATGGATTAATTAAAACAGCTTGGTGCGGAATAGGTGCAATTTCTGCTATATTAAAAAGAATTTATTAATTAAGAAATTTTGACTGGTTCAAAATTCATACACCAGCTATGAATATAAATAACAAAGTCAAGTGCTCGAAGAATATTTTTGTGAATCTAATAATTTTAATGTTTATTTTATTATCCACATTACCTAAATAATACTCGAAAAAGCATTTTATTTATTGTATATTGTTTCAAATTCAAAATTTATTTAATATATATATTTACGGGAGTCAAAATTAACTTTGCATTATTTATATTTTGAAAAATTATAAGATAGCCATTGCGATTTAGTTGGAAAATATCTGATTGTATATGTTGAGGCCAGTCGTAGCGCAGAGGCACGAGCGTGCTACTGTAAATCCGACAGGTTGTCGGATGGATTCCTACTCGCGAAAATAAAATATTTTATATTTTAATTTCCTGGCTCTGACAACAGCGTGGCGTTAAGTTCCGCCACTCAACACGCCTTGTCTCCAGAATTCGGCGGAAAATGGAGAACAAAATCGTCTAATTTGAACGTACTATATACTTTGTGCAAAATTCATTGAACCTGAGCTCACTATGATTACAGTGTAGTGTAAATTGTAATTGTTATGAGTTCAAATGTAACTTGCTCGTAGTAGAGTCAATGTAATTATTTTTTATATATTTTTAACAATAAAGGTTCTTCAGCTGTCTAAACATTTCTGTTCATCTCATTAAACTTTGTGCTATAAAATTTATAATATATCTAAGTATCATATTTTTTATACCTGACTTTTATTTTTTCCTCTAGAATATAGTAGAGGCTGTCAAGGCGCAGTGGATCTCACTGTTAACCTACTTGTGGGTTTGGTACCAACTGAGGGGAATAATTTCAGTTATCCCAAGTACTGTCTTACCTCCTTATCTGTCTTAAAGTGAAAAAAGCGTTAAACTGTTTTCTTCGTGGTAAGCTTACTTGGTCTGATATTAAAAACATGTTAATTTGAAAAATACTTTCAGGTCACAAAAGATAATTAAATAAAACACATGGTGAACAAAATTTTCTTTATTAAAAGAATACTGCAACACAGTATTCATCATTATTAATAAATAAATAAATAGTAAAAATTGTTTACAAAACTTAACGTTAAGATTCGGGATGATTTTATTTGACTAGAATTTGATGATGGTGAAAAAATAAAATTTAAATGAGTGATCCAAAATTTTTTAAGCAGTCGTTTTATTATAAGTGTTTAAATTTTACGTTTAATTTTAAAAATAAATATTTCTAAACGATTCTTTCTACCAATAGTTAGATGATAATTATAAAACGAATCTAATATTTACAACACAAATTTATGAATAAAATTTTAAAAGTAACAGACCAAAATACAGATTTTTTAAGCAGCACAAATTTTAATCAAATTTTTTGTAATAATATTTAATTTCTTATTATAATTACATTTAATTAGTGTAAAAAATGGGCACAGACAAAATCCAAAAAAAAACTTCACAGATCATATAAGATTAAAATCTTATTTGTAATTGTGTTTTTTCTGCATAACTAATGATAAAAATTTAGGACATTCAAAAATAATATAATACAATACTCAGTATCGATACCAGATAATATTATTCAACATTAAAATTGCTCAAAATAATTTACTGATGAGAAGAATACTGTGTGAAATAGAAAATATTTTATCTTAACAAAGTATATTAACATTAGAAAATGAAATTTTATATATCCCTTGATGCACAATTATGTTATTTACTGTTCATATTGACATCAATTTTCAACAATAGATTAATAAAAAAAGTAAAATATATTTTGTCCCTCTTAAATAATATAATCTAAATCGATATTTTATTCACCAAATTCGAAATATTATAAGTTCATTTGAGCAGTGGTTAGTCAGCGTGCAGCAGATAGTAACTCGTCGGTAATACTGTTAGACCTGACAAGCATTCGTGGCGACGCTACTGAAGAAAGAGCATCAGTTTTCGACGCCTCCTCCGATTTCTTTGAATGGTACTCTTCTGAGAATTCCTGTTGAATTTATTACATTATTTTATTAGGATCTAATGGTTGTTTTCATATTGTAGTTTCTCTTATTTTTTTGCGAAATAGGCAGAAGTGAACAATTTGTTAATTTTTAACAACACAACGATACATTTTGCATTTTATTTTAAAACGAAAATATTTGAAATAAATATGAACCTTGTTTCGAGTAGGATTTTAATCCGCAACTATACATATTGTAGCGATCTTAATAAATACTAATAATTTCAATTTCATCATCCTTTGCTGCTATATGTGCATAATATTTGCTATAGTATTTTTGTATTATACAGGGTGGAATTGGACACACCACTTTAAATGAAACCACAGTTTTAACTACTCTATAAAAGCCTAATATAATTCAGAAAAAAAATAATTCCCAAAAATGAAAAAGTTATTTTTTCAAACAAAATAAATAATAAAATAATCGTTTT
>DWGR01000510.1:0-22114 GCA_018247715.1 Heliconius burneyi | reverse complement strand
CTAAAACGTTAAAACTAATTGAAGACAGAAGAAAATTGGTATCAAAAAAGGATAAGAAAAATAACCAAAAAGAAATATCTAACTTTAGCAAAAAGATTCGTGAAAATATGAGGAAAGATAGAAAAATCAGGAGAAATAAAATTTTAGAAAATCACATCAACAAAACAGGAGGCACAAAAAAAGCGCTCAAGGAACTTCGGGAAAAGGGGAGGATTGGATACCCAAGTTAAGAGACAATGAACTGCTAACTACTACTCGGAGCTCAATCCAAAATATAGCAACAAACTCTTATCGCCTATTATTTTCAACTCAATGCAGCATAATCACACATGATAGTGGACAAAACCAGAAACATATAATTGATAAAAATTAAGATATACCAGAAATATTAGTATCGGAAGTAGAAAAAGCTGTAAAAAGCCAAAAAATGGAAAAAGCCCCTGGCCCAGATAGAATCACAAACGAAATTATGAGAGGAACAATTACAGAACTAAGCCCGATACTAACTAAAATATTTAACAAGATTCTATATACCAGTAGCATCCCTAGTCAATGGGCAGAATCCCATATAATACTTCTTCACAAGAAAGGTCCGAAGGATGATATTAGAAACTATAGGAAAGGAGCATGCTAGTATTAAAATTAAGGGACAAAGTTAGAAGTATAGACATCAGGCAAAAAACGAAATTAACAGACATCCTGGCTCAAATTGATAAATTAAAGTGGAGGTGGACTGGACATATGCTCAGGTGTAAAAAGGAGAAATGGAGTAAACAGGTAACAATTTGGTACCCAAGGGATGGCACTAGGAGCCGAGGACGTCAAATGAGAAGATGGGAGGATGATCTGAAAACGACGTAAGAGAACGACCCCTCTGGCTAAGAGTGGCGGCAGACAGACATCAATGGAAAGAGTTGGAGGAGGCCTATGCCACAAGGTACACCAAACTGAGAGACCTATTGTGATTTTATTTTAAGTGTTTTTAGTTTTAAATGTGTAAAATGTCACAGTTCGGAAATAAAGGCTTTATTATTATTATAACCAATAATTAAATCATGGTTACCAAAATGAATAAAATAAAACATTTATAAAAGTTGTCTTCTACTAAAACATCTACCAATAAATACAAGAATAGAGGTAATAAAAAAAAAGTATTCTAAAAAAGTCATTAGCAAATGTGTTCTGTTTAATTAAAACTGTAATTTTGTATGTAACAAATAAGAATGAATGCGGAAAATTATCACAACTAAGAATTGCTAACTTTGTAATAAAAATATGATCTAAAATCGACATATTCTTATATGTATTAAAGGCTTAAAAGCTCTACATTAGTTAATCTAAAGATTTCAAGTCAACATTTTAATTATAAAGACGGACTTAAAATTGTTGTTAATAAATTATTTTATAAAATTTACATGTCAGTTATTTTATAAAAAAAATTAAGCATAAAGTTAATAGAAATATTTTCTAGCTAAATGTATGTACAAAAAGTACTTTACCTACATTATTCCTTAATCACGTATAATTTAACGATCTCGACACTGTATTATAACTCACAACCGCCATACATTTTTTCATTTTTAATTCTTTTCGTTGTGTCTCAATCTTGTATCTTTTTAAAATATAATAATAAAAGTTTTAAAATATTTACATTTTTAATAAATTTCTATTTTATCAATACCTACTAATTTTAATTAAAAGCACAAAAAATAAACACGAGAAATATGTATTTCCCCCTACATAGCTACAGTAATCAAATATTTTAAAGATAAAAGTTTAATTAGTTGGATTCCTAAGATAGAGTATTATTTTTCTTACATATAAAATCAGTTGCAGTCCTTATAAATACAAGTGAAGCCTTTATTTATTAGCCTCTATTAAAAAAATGAAAAGAATATCCATATCACTCACTGTTATAAAGTCTCAAGCACCCTGTTTTCATTTAGGCCGCAGTAACAAAATAGTAAAATAAAATAATATTCTTCATTACACACTGTCGATATTATAACTTTATAAGTAAAATTTATTTATTAACTATTTTATTATTATAACACAGCCCTATGGAAGGACATTCGACCATTCTTAGTTTTACACATAATTATTTAATCTTTTTTGGGAAGTTTCGCTATGACAATAGAAGTAGTTTTTTTAAGCTTCTCATTGTATCCCAGATTTAGCAGTGAAAGCAGACGTAAGTGTTAAGGTACTCTGTAGTCCACGCACCGCTCAAGTGTCTTGAGATTGAATGGAGGATCTTAACGTCGCGTTTTCTTGTAACCAGAGTGAGAAAATAAAAATAATTCATTCTCTCGTATGGAATTTGAACCCACAACCGTCGCGTTTCCAGTCGGACGCTAAGAACTGTTTATTAATATATAAATTTATTCAGGATGTATGACATGTCGCAAGCTAGCCGTTATACAAATAATATCGTTTACCCATCGTAGATTTCTGGTAGTTATGTGTGCGAACCATTTATAATTACATCTGCAAAATGTTTTTATTGGGCTATTATAAGTCATCATTAATTAAAAATGACGTCTTTATCTCTTATTAAAAAAAATTATAAATAAGCCTTCATAAACCATGACTAGTCATAGGAAAAACTTTAAAAGTCAAAATAGCAGCGATAAGTTCGGTTTTCAAAACTCAGTTCTTGTTTTATTTCACTATCAAAAATCCGTGAACACTAGCCAGGAACTTGTCGAAATTGTCTTGAAATTTAAGTTTATGCGTTCTCAATCCATCGAACAGCACTCCATTGGTCAGAATTCCGAACGCTTCCTCCAAGCGCGGCATATTCGCAGGGTCGTTGACCGCGAACGCCTCTATCAGCTGCCTCGCCAGTCCCGCCAACAGCGCAGGCTTGACGCAAGTTAACGCATATATGGCGGTGCCGGCTGCTGGTATGGAATCAGGTGGTATTTCCATTTTTATTATCAACATTAGCAATAATTCCGCAAGTGATAGTAATGAAGTGGTATATTCGTTGTCGTCGCCGCGCTGTCGCAACGTGTCCGATATACCGACTATTGTTTCACAGCACAATGTCGATACATCGCAAGATACTGCGGTTAAACCTACACGCAAGGCGTTTATAACCATGTTGAAGTCTTCTATTGGTAGGTATGTCAACTGAAAAAAAAAAACAAATAACTATCTTCAAAAAATAAAAGAGTTGGTTTAACACCCAATCGTCGAAAAAATATGAAGCTATATATATATATTCTTTATTGCACTACCACTGCACTAGATAGGAAGGCAGTTGGAAATTCAAAATATTCTTTATTTAAATTTATTTTGCAAGTAGTTCTTGAATAGTCCAGTGAACATAGAATTAATTAGCTCATCTAAATTTTAATTTTAATATTTTAAATATTTTTGTGCGCGCACCACTTGATTTGTTAAATGAATACGTATGTTGGTACATACTGTACATTAGCTCGGAAGAAAGTTTTACTAGGAAGAGCTGGCAACAAGCTGAACAGTTGCTTTTTATTTTTTTATATCAATATCAGAATTATTTATTATACACACTGGTAGTCTGCATGATAATGAACTAATATTTATTAAAAATAATGATATGAATGCCATACACTTTTAACCCTTAAATAACCAAATAGTATAATAGAATTTACTTAAAAAAAAACAAATTTAGCCCTAAGCAAAATAAACTTTGGGAGTGCCTGACGTAATAATAATATGTAGTGGGTGGAGTATTATACCTGGTTGGCCTGGTCCATGTCGCGCAGCATGCGGTAGGCGCGCGCGGCCAGCGTGGGCAGCGCCAGCAGCGGCGGGGTGACGAGCGGCAGCAGCAGGCGCAGGCCGCGCGCACACGTGTAGCGCCAAGCCTCCGTCGCACCCCCACCGCCGCAGCGGGATATGCAGCTTATTAGCTCCATTAGCGCGCATATGTCCTGGGAGTTGCGAAAGAAGACTATCATATAAACGTAGGGTAAGTCCTGGGCGCATTGAAGTAACATGGAGATAGTGGCGCTGATTGTATATTACGATTTTTCCTTATTTTCTTCACGAATTTACGATGCAGTAAAAATCAAAAAGCCTAACTCCCATAATTAACTAATTTTTGGGAAAATGGCATATATAACTTATTGCTACTTTTTTAAATAAATGCACATATGTATATTTTTTTATTCATTATACATGATATAGGCCATATGATATAAGCGAAACAACGTAGTGTGGTCACGAATTTGTATATACTACACCAAAATCAATCAGTTGTTGCATAAAACGGGAGATGAAGATATTGGGCGCCCCGCCAGTGATCCCCACTCGAGGAAACGAAATATTGATTAAAAATAAAATTTTCATTTTTTTTTGCTTTGGTGTCGAGGCAAAGCGAGGCTTTTAAGTTCGATAACATATTCATTCAACACGCAATGCTTCCAGAATTCGGCGGAAAATGGAGAACGTAGTGTCTTTACACTAGTTTCCCTCTGCCTACCTTGCTGTGTGGAATATACAGTGTGAAGCTGATTTTTTTAATTAGTTGTTTACTTACTTCATAAGCCTCCTCTTCAGCATCTTGCGGTATACTTGAAATTTTTCCAGAATTCCATCTCATATAAACTTCAAATGTAGTGTTACAGATGTCTAAAAATCTGTAAATCAAAATAACAAATATTACTTAGCTTAAAAAATATATAAAATTATTTTCATTAAGTATATAAATATATCTTTTGTATTATATTCAATATAAGAATGTATGTTTCCTTAGAGATTCTTGTCATAAAAAAATAGCATAATAATAAAAAATCTTCTTCACGCTGTATCCCATACACGACAGAATAGGCAGAGGGAACCTAGTGTTAAGACATTCCATTAGCAAATTTAGGAGACATGATGAGTATGACGCGTGTTGAGTGGCGGAAAACAACGCCTTGCCACTAGAGCGAAGAAATAGATAGAAGCGAAGAATAAATGATCTAGGATAGTAATAAAAAAACCATAAACAACAGACTAAAAATATAAACCAATCAGCCAAACACTGACTTGGTAACGTTTTCCGGGCGCACAGAGTGCAGCATACGCTTGGCGCTGCGCGCGAGGAGCGTGAGCGCGGGCAGCACCACGCCGGGGTAGTTGTGATAGCGGAAGACCAGCGCCGGCACTTTCTCCAGCGCGCCGAGGAGCATTGCGAATTGTTCGTCGAGGGTTCCCACCTGTTAAGTTATTTATTTCTTTAGCTTCACAGTTCACCCTGTGCCGCATATAGCAGACTAGGCAAAGTGCTGCAGAATTTTTAAGGCATTGCGTGGTTGGACTTACCAACTGCGCCACGACGATACTTCTAAAGGCCATTATATCCAACATAAAAATATTTTTTCAAATCGAACCAGTAATAACTGACATCATATTTAACAAAACAAAGTCATCTTTAGATTTTATAACGTTTATATATTATAAATTTAATATATTATTTAGGGCGCAGTTCCAACATTTGCTATAGAATAAATATTCATAACGAGAATGTCTACTGACCTCAAGAACACCATCAGTTACACCAATGAAACAGTCGAGCGTGTCAGCGAGCATGTTGCGAATAGGTTCCGTATCCGCTTCAGTATTAATAATATTCATTAACTTCTCTTGCAACGCCACTGTACTACTGAGAAGACGGTTTCTTTCTTCACCTATAAGAAAATTAGAACGTTATATAAATTAACTGAATTTGCTGGCGGCTTCGCCCGGGAGGTTTAATAAAAAAATAACTAATAGTTGTGGATGATACAAGTGGATGATTCTAAGTATCTTACATAACTTTTCCCGTATGTAGCCAGGGTTACATCAACACAAAACATTTTTTCTATTGGCATAATTAGTTTCTGAGATTATGTTCAACCCAACTCGTCAGGCTTATAATATTATGGCTATATAACATTATTAAAGATAATATATTCTATGCATAACATTAGAAAAATAAAAGTATTAATGTTTTTAAGACATTAAATCATTTAGACTATAACAACTTATAGAAATTGAAAAAGTTAAGTTTGTGAGCGTAAACTACATTACAAGACAAAATTAATCATAAACGCTTGTATTTTTTGATTTCCAACTGAGCTCCATGAGACTGGACCTTAGTGTTAATTGCACCTTAATATATATTTTTAAGTAATTTTAATGAAAGTGGTCTTGACAGACAGACAAATCAAGATCAAATTCCGTGTTGTTTTTTGAGGTATGGAACACTGAAAAATGATAGCATCTAATTAATCAAAACTGTAAAACAATTTAAGCCAAACATATACTGAACCTATTACAGTAATACCTCGCATTACGCGACCCCGTTGTACTTTCACTACAACGCGGATGCAAATTTCGCGCCCAAATGCCTCGAATTACGCGAAAAAGTGTGTATAAATATAATGTAGTCATCAACTTCAAAGACAATAGATGTATTTTTCCGTAAAAAATAAGAGTATGTATTGCATAAAGTGTTCCTAGAATTAAAGTGATTGATTAAAATGATTTGTATTTTTTTGTAATACTATGTTTAATCATAAACCTCGTTATACGCGAATTTCAGTTAACGCGATTTTTTTTGGAACGTATCCCTCGCGTAAAGCGGGGTATTACTGTAATACCACCACTTGGATTTTCAATTAATCCTACTAAGATATCTCATAGGTACATATAATTTCTCTATAGGACTATATACAATTTAGAATAAATGTTGTGTATATAATTCAATAGGTTCCTAAGCCGTTTGAAAATATAATTGTACCCAGTACAGTTCAAGTATAGATACTATTATATATTTTCTCCATAACTCCCTATATAGTTCAGTGAAAGTCTCATAAAAATTGTTCCGGAGATTATCCCAAAAAAAAACAGAAATACACACAGCCAAAAATAATAAAAAAAGTTTTTTCTACGTTTTGTTATCGTGTAAAAAACTATAATGTTATTTAATTTATAAGTATTCAATTATTCATAAATATATGTAAATATTAACCTTCAGCATAAGTAGCAGCAATAGCGAACACTCGATGTAGCTCTCGTCGCAAGTCCCCAGGTAGATTGCTACCGGCGGCCTCCCATACCACTAAAGCTAAGAACTCCTCACATTTGGCTAGAGGACACTCTCTGTCAAATATATTAAATAATGTTACGGAAATTTGTAGATCGAATGAATGTTTTTGTGTAGCGTTGAATGAATATAGCGAATGACTTGAGTATGTACATAAATAAATATTTTATTGTCGATTAATATAACGTTTAAGAGTTTCTACTAGGCTCAATAAGAATGTATGAACTAATTGACAATTGATCAATTTAATTGATTAAAAACATTATGTGAATAGGAGGCGCGGGATTGATGCCCACTCAAATTTTTCTTATATTTCTAAATATTTCATTTGTTTTTAGTATGATAAATACCATCCTAAATCGGTATAAAACTCGTTTTTTATCTATACTACTAATGTAACTTGGGAGTTTGTGCTTTACAGAAAAAAATCATCTTCACGCTGTATTCCGCAAGCAGCAAGGTTACTTAATAATTAAACTGAATGAACTGGAAACTTAATATTAAGACACTCCATTCCCCATTTATAGTTAAATTTCAGACGCATTGCTTGTTGAGTAATGGAAAACAACGCCGCATTTTTCCTCTCCATGATAGCGAAGAAATTAAAATATATACTTAATATTTAATTTCCTCGAGTGGGGATCAAATCCATAAACAATCGAGGTGACGGTCGCACACTTATGCCCTAGCGCCATAACTTACTGTCGCTGCTTTACAGAATTGCAATAAATAATAATAAAAAAATTACGAGAAAATGTAAAATCTTAAATATTTACTGGTTCTATATACCCACAGGTATATAGAACCAGTAAATATTTAAGTAGTAATGGTTAATTAGTAATTAATTGGTAATAATAAAACTTTTAATAGTATTCGTAATTTTCAAACGCATTCGAGCTCAAAAAATAAAAGTATATTGAAAATAAATGACAAAATGAAATAAAAGTATTTAATTTCGCCAATTGAATATAACTGAATTTCGTTAGAATTTAGCGGAAAATGTGGAACAGAAGTATCTTACTGAGACTGGATTGTCTAATAACGACTAGGTTACCAGGTTTTCTCTGCTTATGTGCAGGATACAACGTGAAACTAAGGAAAACAACGAGTTGTGGCCGCTCTGAAGTAAAACTTTCTGACCTTTTATGCATCGTCCATACGGAAAGAAATTAATAAAAAAGTAAATAAAATCTGCGCAAAGGGTCACGCATCGTACTTGTTGCGCGGATAGGCGAAGTTGGCGAGCAGCAATAGCGCGTGACGCGCGGCGGGCGGCTGCGCGGGCAGGTAGCGCAGCGCCGCCGCTGCACGCCGCGCCGCAAGGGCCACCACGCCCCACGCGCCGCGTGATCCCGCGCCGAACGCCGCCTCCACCACCTGCGGAGCCGCACTTGTTTAACTAATTGTTTTGTGTGAAGTTCATTAATATATATTTTTTATTATTCTGGGGAAAGCCAACGCCTTCTCCCTTTTTTCTCCCATGACACCGATCGACATGCATACATTTACAGTTACATATTCATACACCGTTGCCAGATTTTGTGTCGGTAAAGAGCAGGTTTTTACCTCTGGAATTAGTAGAATGTGAATTTCCTGCTGTACGCAGATGATGCAGTATTTTTTTTATGGTAAACGGACAAGGCATACGAGCGATCGGGTCACCTGAAGATAAGTGATCACCGCCACCCACGACCCCGTGCAACACCAGAGGAGCTACAGGTGCGTTGCCGGCCTTTAAGGTGGAGGTAGACGCGCTTTTTGAAGGTATATGCCATATCATATCGACCTGGAAACACTGCCGCGGGTAGGCCATTCCCCACCTCCGTGGCGCGTGGAAGGAAATTTCTACGAAACCGCACAGTAGTAGAGTGCCATGTATCCAGGTGGTATGGATGATATTTAAGTTTGTGATGTACTTTGCGGTTGGAAAATTCGGCAGCAGGTTACAGGTCAAACAGTTCTTCAGAACACTCCCCAAAATAAATGCGATAGAGAACGCACAGCGAGGAGACGACTCTATGCAAAGCCAAAGTGTCAAGCATTTCACAGCTCATTGGATCGCTAATGATTCGAACGGTTCTACGTTGTATGCGATCAAATGGGTCAAGCTGATACTGGGGTGCGCCATTCCAGAGAACAGTACTCCATATGAGGCCGAATCTAGGCTCTATATAAGGCCAAACGGTGTTTTGGCGTTACTCATTGCATCATCAGAATACGAGCCGCAGCATTAGTCACCACTCTGAAAGAAGGGTGTGAAAATAATGGTCTAAGCCTGAATGCGAATAAGACAAAAGTTCTGGTTTTTGAAAGACATGAAGGAAGGACCGAATTCAAAATCAGTGTAAGTAGTAAGATATTAAACAAGTGAATGAAGTGGTATATTTGGGATGCAAGATGCGAGGTGGATGTGGAAAGGCGTATTAATGCCGGTAACAGAGTTAACGGAGCCGTAGATGCGTCGATCAGACGGCGAAACGTCAACCATCTGACCGTACACAATGTAGTTTTGATACCGACGTTGTTATACGGCAGCGAAACGTGGGTATTAGATGAATTCCGTGGAGATGCGATCTCTTAGCAGGATATGCGGAGTCAGCTTAGCTGATCGAATCCGCAATTAAGATATACACATAATAGCACATACTAGCGAGGATGTCACGGTGAGAATGAAGAAGAACGTGCTCAGTTGGTTTGGGAACGTCGAACGAATGAGTGATGAAAGAATGGCAAAAACGATTTATGATGGTAAAGTAAGTGGTAAGAGAGATGGGTGAGACCTCAGTTGACCTACGAAAACAGTATCAATGATAGGTCACGTAAAAAGAATAAGGACACTTCGGAGGGCATGTATGAAGAAGAAGACCGTAGCGTTTGGCGCTCCGATCTCTCCGACTACCCTGCTAGGGATAAAGCTTGAATCTAAGTAAGTAAGAGTAGGCCTTCTCGCTAAAATTGGGACGTCTGGCAACGCTGTATGCATACCACATAAACACTTAATTGTCTAGTACCTATTAATTCCCAATGAGGATCTGGTTTAAATACTGTTTTTAAATAATAATAATAATAACTACCTCCGAGCATTCTGGAGATTGTGTTACCAAATACGCATTGGCCCATATTTTCAACAACCACGACAACGTGGCCGATAGTTCCGGGCTGAACACTGAGGCGAGTCCGGCTTCTAAAGCTTCACATTCCCAGGAACTAATACGTAGAATTTCACCTACCAACCTATATGGAAAATATATTTAAAATAAATGAAGTTTTCTCGTAATAAGTTAAGAAATCATCCTGTCAGTGGCGTAGTGAGGGGAGGCCAAGGGGGGGCATCATGCACCAGGCGCCACTCAAAAAAAGGCGCCAAATAGTCCACATAACTTTTTAAAAATACATATGAAATTATAGTGTTCGCCTGGGGGGCGCTGTAAGTTTTTGCCCCGGGCGCGACTTAATCTCGCAACGCCACTGCATCCTGCTCTTTTAAATTGATAATTGCATTATTTTTTTATAATTTAGCTGGTCTTATAGAATCACCATCTTTAATATATATCTGATTTTATATTTATTAAAGATATATTCAACAAATCAAAAATCTATTGGTAGTGCACTATTATCTCACATCGTAACATTTAGCTAACTTGACTGGTCTATTTCAGTACATATCGATTGCAGTGCCACCTGCCTGATTTAACTGTATATTCAAATTATGTATTGAGACTTTCACACAAAATTTTTGCCATATTGGTACAGCCGTTTATAAAGAGTAAATACAGTGATAAACACGCGTACGCAAAAATACTTGAATAAGAAATTTGTTTATAAATTTAAAAAGTGAAAAATGAATACATAAATATGGAACAATATGTATTCTTATGCTTAAGCTAAATGAATAATCATACTAATAGTGTTGAAAACATATCAATATTAATTTATGAAATTTTCCCGTCGTTTATCTTTGTATTTTAACAGAATGAAATACTATTTAAAGTCGAGGTCTAAGTTCAGTTGCATACAAAATCGTGACTTTGATCGCGTGATAACTCAGCTATAACAAAGAATAGAAAACATATAAAAAGTAAAATTATATTTTTTATATGGTTTTCAATTGCGTCATTGCAGACTTATGTGATAAATAAATGATTGTTTTAAACGAGCAACATAAAATAATATTAAAGAGACACATTACGATAGCAAAGAAAAGCACAGTACATCGTCGATTATCCTAATTAGTACGGCCGTCTAACTCGCGAGTACGTCCTAATTGGCCTATAGCCGATTATTAAAGATTGTTAAACGTCATTTATATACATGATTTGTTACAAGACAAAATTATATATTTAATTTCTTCATAGCTAAATTTCATTTATCCAAAATTTCATTCCGAGCAACTTACGTCAATATTTAAAAATCCTATATGAATGCAAAAGAGAATTAAATAATAATAATTGTATGGGCAATTTACCACTTTCAATATATGAATACAAAAAAAAAATCAAACTCACTTCAATATATCATCAACATTTTCGGTACTCGTACTCTCTCCAACTAAATATCTTAATGACGCATCGACATCCGCATTCTGAGCAACGCTGTACTCCACTAGCTCACTTGGCATTTTAACAGTTTCACCTTCTACACAGTCTGAAGCTAAAAAATGGCCTGCAAGTAAAGTAAATAATATCAATTTTAATTCAAAATAACGCGACGGTTGTAGTTTTGAAAGTCGTAGGTTCAAATCCTACTCGGAGGAATAAGTTGCTTGTATTTCCTCGTTCTGAAAAGACAAATCGCGTGCATGAGGAATGGAGTGTTTTATATTAACATTAAAAATTTCTGAGAAAAATGTTTTAACTTATATGCAATCTCAATGAACTTACGAGTTACGTAATTTCAATTATAATACCTATATAGTTATAATGAATTTCGAATGCGTGAAGAATAATAAACTTTTTTCAATATTATACTAGAAGGGATGTTCGTTTAATTATATAGTAACTATAATATAGAAATTATATTATAGCTGATCAAAAGAACTAATATTTTAAAAAAGCATATTTATCTGTTTATTGTTTATAACAACTAGCTTTTATCTGCTCTTTTGAATAGGCACCGTTAGCATTACTTATAGCGTTCACTCAAACGCACTCTACCTTTGGATTCGTTTGTACGCAAGGACTGTAAATCGGAATTCATGTATAGTATACATATAGGTTATATTAAATATTAGTACGGATTTCACTCTTAAACTTAAATGATGTATTAATTCAAAGGATATTTTGTTGTTGTTTTTTCTTTACTTTTTCTTTTTTTGTTTGTATTTAATGAAAATAAAAACTTTTAAAAATATATATAAAGATTTATTTTAAATATTAGCTTCGAGTTCCCATTCTGGTTTTTAAATGATGTTTATGACATTATTTTTAATACATACCAGTTATCATTAAAATCCAGTGTAGATCTTCAAATAAAGCGATAAGTTGATCTCCTGCATTCACTATTTTATTCATATGCATAACTTGTAATTGATTTTCTAGCCTAAAACCATATCGTTTGAATAGAATTTCTTATTTAATATATGATGTTTCATTTTTAGTAATAAAAGAGAATTTCCTAAAATTCCTATAAGAATTGGATAAACCGAATTATACCTTAAACACCTTATGGTATTTAAGGTATAATAATTGTTATGGCCCACGCAAAATGAAGTTAAGGGTAGGAACAATTTAATAAGCATAATATTCACCTTTTACTTCTATCCATAAGTAATGTATACAGAACATGGCTGCAATGCGCAGGCGCCTTTCTAGCTATTGCACCGATAGTTAATAAGTTATTGCTATGCAGTTCACGTTCATCCTCCTCAATATCATCTTTGATGTCTTCTGTACCTCTAAAATAAATGATAATGAATGATGAAATGTTTTTTATTTTATTTTTTGCTTCACGCATCTCCCGCCTGTAGCTAAGTAGGAAAAAATCTAGTAAGCTCTATTTTCAACTTTCCGCCCACTTTCAACATATTTTGCGAAACACAATACCATACCTTGACTTGTCATAGCAGGTAAACAAAAAGCATTGAACCCAATACCATTGAATACACCATCAAAATTTGTTCTATTGTGGCTTTATGACTTCATTTTCATTGAAAAAAAAACCAATTAATAAAGATTTCATTTTAGTCGCGTAGAATAAAAGATTTTATGTCTCATTCTTTAAGTCACAATAATTTATATTATAGACTGTAGAAAATCACAAATGAAAGGTTCGAATTCGATTTTCCACTCAAGGAGATGAAATATATATAATTTACATTTCTTTGCCTTATTATCAAGGCAAAGCGCAGCATTGAGTTCTTAACACGTAAAACATCCGGTATTAGGAATGAACAACAGAAGTATCTTAGCGGGAAAGAAGTGTCTTAACAGTAGATTCCTATGATCTCTCTGCATACCCTGCTATGCGCAAAATACAGCAAGAAGTTGAAAAAAAAAGTGTAAACTTATAACAGCATATTATGGCAAATTCTCAGGAGAAACAAAAAACTTCTTAAAAATCTATGAGTATATATATTCTCAGAAGCTCACAATTCCGAAAATTGAGTTTTATTCTCTACTATATGATAAAATAAAGATAGATTTTTACACTTTCAAATGGTATAAAATGTATGAGTACATACCAATAAAAAATGAATTAAACATGTTTACTCTCTAAAACAACAATAATATGTATTTAATTGTTAAAGTATTTATGGATTTATTCAGGAGCTAAATAAATATTTACAAAGCTGAATACTTCTTTTGGCTTTACTTTGGTAGGCAGTGGGAAATTAGGACATTACTTATTGAGTGGCAGAACTCAACACTATGCCTTATCTGGATAACAAGGAAAAAGGATCATGATGAGTTGGATAGGACCAACACCCAGAGCACTTAGAATCTGATGCTATGCCACGGAGCCACAATGGCCTTACTATTAGTTGATTAAACAAATAAGTAATTTACATACCTTGTCCCATCTGGTGGAGCTAATCTACACTGTAGGTATGTATTAAATATTTCTATACAGGAATTCTTCAGAGTTTCATTTGAGAAACCATCTGGATCATACATTATAGAACTCCATGTGTGTAGAAATTTGGTCAGTGATTCTCGCCATACTGTATCATCATTTACCTATGGAATAAATCATAGGAATATTACTTTTTATTACTCACAAATCTATGTAATATGAAAGCAATGCAATCTATGTAATATAAAGTATAAAATTATTTTAAACAACTGAATTATACACTTACATAATAGTAAAAATTAATGGTTACTATAATATTATTTTTCACTGTATCTTAATTTCTCAAAGACAATCTGTTTGAGACACCACCAATTATTGAGAGATAGGACTCAACACTGCACTGAGCAAAGAGGTTATAAGAACAAATACAAATAAATTTTAATATACATTATACTTACATCTTCTTCAACTACTGAACCCCTAATACAGTGGCAGGTATAAGTTGTAAGATATTGCAAAAATGCAGGGGGAGTGGATGCTATCATAGTAGGTGTAAAAAACTGAATCAATCTTCTGTATATTTGTGATATGCCAAGCATTTCCCTTTCTGAAGGCTGTATAAATTCAAGTATTCTCACAAAGCTGCTCACATAACTTTGTAAGTATTGTTCTTTAGAATTACTTGCAGATACAACCACTCCACTTAGACTAGCCAATTGAACTAAGCAAGTAAGCGAAGAATTTATCAGATCTGGATTACTCCTCACATACAGATGTATTTCAAAAAATAACCTTATTAATTCTGGATTTATTATGGTATCCTTCCAATTCAAGCTCAAGCGTAATGCTGGTGCTGCATCACTTTCATAAATAGCTTCAAATGCACCAATTAATCGTTTAGATAGCATTGGAGATACATGGTTCCAACATAAAACTGTTTCAACTATTGTCAATAACTGTTTTGTTAATAAAGCTTGTTCTCCCTCAGGTTGGTGTCCTGAACGAACAATTTGCTCTAATACACCAGCAGTAAATCTAAAAATTCTTTTTAAATCTAATGCTTCAAATGTTTTTTTTAATCTAAAGTGTACTTCCCATATTAATCCTACATCAGCTGACTTTACAGTTATGGCATATTCTTGCATAATAGATAAAATTAGTGAGCATGCCAATTTTTGTTGGCTTATTGGTGAGCTAAGGATAATTTTTTCTAATTCATCTAACAGTGCTTTTCTTTCTCGTCCTCCATCATTAATGCTGCCTCTTTTAATTATTACTGCAATTGTCTGTAAATTTTTAATTCAACTTAATATAGCTAATATTCTAAGTTATATATAGTTATGCATATTTTATTGCTGTAATGTACAATTGTGGTAGTCGTATTTACCTGCAGTAATTTTTCTTTTAGGAAAGGTGGAGATTCTTTTCTTAAAAGATAATTAAGTAAATATTCACGAAGAGAACTAATATCATTCTCTGACAGTAGATTCCATTCTCTAATAAGGGCTGTTTTTATTAATCCAGCAGCTTCAAAAAGCACATAATCTGAGCCACTTTTTTCAAGTATTTCTCTGCATAACTGATATGGATTCTTAGTGCTTCTAAATTCAAGAAAAACGCTTTCTGCTTGATGCCGTTGTTCTGAAGACACAATATTTGGCGGTGCCTAGAAAATATTGAACTTATTTACAAACTTATTTACACATCAAATAAAATACTTAATAACAGAAAAATTAGACGAGAATTACTAATAATATATAATACTTACCATTAAAATTTGAGCGGCAGCTTCCAAAGTTTGTATAGCAGTAGCAGAATTATCCATGTTTACCCGAATACACAATAGTAACAAAAAAAAAATGTAAACTTTAGGTTCTCGTGTGTATTTCAAGTCATACCACAATAATATATAGGTTGTATAATTTGCCTGTCTTCATATTTTGACCAAGTTTTCAATATTTTGAAATACCATTTATCATGAGGGAAATTGCGGACTTCTAAATTTTGGCTCACGATTGTAAAGTGAATGTGATACCTCATACCTAAGTACAGACTAAACAAAACAAGAAAAATGTCAAAATTAGACTTATCACAACAATGATATCGAGGTAAAGATAGCTACTGACATTTTTATAAATTGTGTTTGCGTTATAATAATGTTTTTTTATCAAATTTACATTTATCTGACAATTGCATGCTTAGCTAAGTAGACATTAAATTGTTCTGTATATTACTTAGCTAATTCGCAAGTATAAGGTCGCGCAAACACGCAAGATACAATTATTAATGCAAAAAAATATATACATATATATAAGTATATTTTAATGTCTTTAGGACCGTATTTATAAACCGCTCTCAATTTTAAGATCGATCTTGACATGCAGTTTTCATTCAGAAATTATATATATGTACATATTAATAATAAAGGCATCTCCAGATCGATCTTAGAGTTGAGAGCAGCTTATAAATACGGCTCTAGTTTTTTAAGAAAGGAATAATGGAAATGATTACCTTAATTATAATATAAAATTATACATAACATAAGTCGCATAAGGCTTTAGCAGATCAGTAAAATGATGTGTAATTTTGTATTTTCATTCTTTTAATATCTAGCGCCACATTTTATCCCGGCATGTGGGTTTTAACCTAATCAGCTAATAATTCAGCTTATTAGTAAGTGAAAGTAGCACTTAAAGTACACATATTTTTTTTTAGAGGAGGAGAACCTGGGAATCGAGCGTTAAGACACTTCTGTTCAACATATTGAATGATAATTTCCAGATCGAGGAAGATAAAATATTAAATCATACGTTTCCTCGATTGGGAATCGAACCCACAACCTGTCGTGTTTACAGTCTAGAGCAGTGTTTCCCAACGTGGGGCGTACAACAGGGGGCAATTTGGAAATTTTCAGACTGAGAGTTTTAATATGATTGGCTGTTTAGTTAGTTAGAATGCAGGATTTTGGTATGTAAGGGGGCAATTTTGAATTTTTGACATGTTTAGGGGGCAATTTGAAGATTTCTAATGAAAAAGTGGGACATGAACTCAAAATGGTTGGGAACCACTGATCTACAGCGTGAATACGGCCGCAATAAAAATAAGTAATATTTAATATTTTTATTTGCTCGATCTGGAAACGATCATTCCAATGTGCAATTGTATTTCGGTAAACGTTCCTTAATATTTACTATATGTTTTATTTCAATTGGTTCATAAATATATAATGTTTTATTACATAGATGACATAAATAGTGGGTAATATATTCAAAATATATTGCCCACACCGTATGTTAACTACGCTACACGTTAGTAGATAAGGTTTTTTTTTTAATTAAAAAAGTTATTAATGCTTTTTTAAACACTTCCTTATTTGTAGTATAGAAAACATTGCCGTTTTATTACCTGCCCCTTATATTTTATAATTTCATAAAGGCATTAATCAAGAAAGATATACTGTATTTCTATGAACACGATATGAGAAATAAACTCATTGTTATTAAGTATCACATGTCGTTTTTCAGATCCGTAGGTACCTACTATCTATGTAACAGAAAAATAAATGTATTCAAGGGATCCAAAGAAATTAAAAACATGCTTATGCTTATCGTAACATAAATACTACAACTATAAAATTTACTGAATAGTAAATTAAACGAAGCCTTAGAAATAATAAAAAAAACATTAATATAGTTATTTAGTCATTTATCATTTATGTATTTTACAGTGTAGGTTTTTTTTCATATATTTTTTAGTACTTCATATTAACGTGGTTATTTATATCGTTGCTTTTTTATTCCAACTCAAATACAATAATTTTAAAATATAGATGTTAGATTTGCTTACAACCAGTAATTTAAATATATATATACAATTATTAAAATTGTCTATATTAACAATTTATTTACATTTCAATAAAATTTCATATTTGTTTTTTGTCTTCTATATCTTGTAGCCTTTTTCTTAATATCTCATGATTTAATTTATGCATACATAAGAATTTGCCATTTAAAAATAAAACTGGGATGTCTAGTCTATATAGTCTGAGCCATCTTAGATTTTCCTTTTTGGTTATATCTATTTTTTCAATTCTTAATTTATCTTTGTACATTTCTAACTCCTCCATTACTATATCACATAGAGGACATGGGTCCTTTGTGTAGAAAGTTAGTATTGGAGGGCCTTCGACACCATCAGCCCTGAAAAATGAGCAAATAGCTAGGAAAATGTTTAATAAATAAAAAACTTAACAAAATATACTTTATTAGACTAAAAAGAACAGTATAATGTATATATTCTTAGAATATATATCTAAATATAAAATATATTAATAAGCTACACATATAACATTTTTATTAAATATACAAGTCACCATTTTCACTTGTTGCAACATAATAATAAGGCACACATGGAAAACTTTAAGCATTATGCAAGAAAAAATCTCTATGATACTCTTTTTAATTATTATTTTCCAATTAAACATTTTAATAAGTTACAAATTACCAGTATTGAGTGTCATAGAAATAAATTTCTTGATTAAAATATAATCTTTCATATAGTACCAAGTCCGTACTGTTAGTAACTTACAATTTTTCAATCATAATTGATGAGGCACCACCCCCTCCATTACAAATGGATGCCACACCCTTTTCTCCTTGTTTTAACGCATGACATAAATGTACTATGAGTCGAGCTCCTGACATTCCAATAGGGTGGCCAAGACTTACGGCACCTCCATGCACATTTATCTTTTTGGGATCTAAATCTAAAATTTTTTGGTTTGCAACAGCTACAACACTGAAAGCTTCATTTATTTCCCATAAAGCTACATCATCTTTTTTGACTCCAGTTTTTTCCAATAACTTAGGTATGGCTACAGCAGGTGCAATGGGGAAGTCAATAGGGTCACATTCCCCATCAGCGTAGCCTACAACGCGAGCTAAAGGCTTAACATTCAATCTTTGAGCAGCATCAGCTGTCATCAAAACCAATGCAGCAGCACCATCATTTAAAGTTGATGCGTTTCCTGCAGTTACTGTGCCATTTTCTTTTTGGAATACTGTTGCTAATTTGTCAAACTTTTCAAAGTTAACTCTCTTATATTCTTCATCTTCAGCAAATATAACTGGGGGAGCTCCACGTTTTTGTGGTACTGACACTGATACTAACTCATCAGCAAAGGCTTTCGCTTCGTAGGCGGCAGCACTCCTTTTGTAGCTAGATATAGCATATTCATCTTGTTGCTGCCTAGATATTTCTAATTTCTTTGCTGTATTCTCAGCACAATTTCCCATGTGGAATTTATTATAAACATCTGTCAATCCATCAAAAACAATACCATCAACTAATTGCATACCACCATAGGATGTTTCACCTCTCTTTAAATAGAAAGGTACATTTGACATAGATTCCATTCCACCTGCAAGAATTACATCATGTGTGCCAGTTTGAAGTCCTTGTGCAGCTAAAATCACAGATTTCATTCCTGATGCACAGACTTTGTTGATTGTAGTGCATATTGTGCTCTTCGGAAGACCAGCAAAAATTACAGATTGCCTTGCAGGAGCTTGTCCGAGAAATCCTGAACATACATTTCCCATATATACCTGAAATAATATTATTACATAAGTAACTAAAATAAATATTTTCAAGTAAAAAATAAAGTAAGAGGATTAATTATAATTTTAATATATAAAGTAAAAACAAACATTATAAAATTTTAGTGTTAAAAGTTTTGCCAAGTAAATCTTATCAATAATGACAATGATAAAAAGATATTCTAGAATCCATTTAAGAAGAGTAGTGATATTTTCGTCTACAAAACTTAATAGCTTTATAATACGCCTACAAGAAACGTACACATAACTGTAAAGTAGAAAGTAAGCAAAGTTAAATTAACCTCTTTAATTTCTTCCTTTGGAATGCCGGCTCTTTCAACTGCTGCTTTTACCGCGACGCCGCCTAACTCTGTTGCTGACAAGCTTGCTAGACTTCCTCTAAAAGATCCAATTGGTGTTCTTACTGCTGATACAATAACTACTTCATTCAAAGACATCTTAGTAGAGTATGATGCCATGGCTTGAAATATCTAGGGTTATAAAAAGTATAATTAATAGTCACGACTATAATTATTTAAAACTGAAAATTATTTACGTATATTTCTTGTCGTTTTTTGTTGCTTCGCGTGTAAAAATTGCTAAGTTACTCTTGTGTCCAAACACCACTCAACGACAGCTCGAAGGCGACTGAGTACTGACACCATAAAAACGAAATATAAAAAACTTATGGATAATATTATAACCACCATAGAATAGCTGCCTAACTTTGAAACACGTATCGTATCATTGTAATCAACAACAGGTAACCAATACAAACCTTACTAACGGCGTGCATTTTTATGCTAATCATTTTACTTCTTATAAATATCATGATTTATTCTATTCTGCTGATATACTATTATACGAACGAAAACTCGCAATACAAAAGTGAAAAGACTACAAAATACAGAACAAGATATCAGTAAATTAAAAAAATATTTATTCAAACTTATCTATAGATATGTCAATTTAAAATGAATCGTTTCTCACTAACACAAAGTTGACTCTTACGTATTTAATTTTATAAAATAATCTTTGACCCTTTCGTAAGTTTATAAGTTGAATCTAAAGGTGTGTTCATATTAAAAGATATATATTTCTTTTTTACTTAACACACATATTTGAAACCAATTTATTACAATAAAAGATTTTTCCCGACTTCTAAGGTAGGGTTATGGTTTAAGCACGTATCTTGTATGTCTGTAATATTCTTTATTACCTCATATCTCGAGAACCACTGAACGGATTTACATAATTGAAATCTCCTTAGATTCGTCATAGCAGCCCAAGTATTCTTAGATAGGTTACGTAAAAAAATAACCGTGGCGGCTGTGGGCCATTTGACTTAGTGAAAAAAAAAATTGTTTTCGAATACCACAATTTAATCAAATTCAAGAGCTCAATTCGAGGATTTTAAAAAGGTATATTCTAGGTGGGTAGGTAAAAAAAAACCCGACTGCAAAAAACTGAAATATTATGATTAACAGTCGAAACAACTTATACGAATTTAATAAAAACTAATTTCAAATGTGTTTCGCTGCACTCTTTGTCCATGTTCGGACAAGTTCTTAGAATTTATTATATTTTTTAGCTTGATGCTGTATCCCACATCCCGTAGCAGGGTAGAAGGAGGAAAACTAGTGTTAAGACATTCCTTTTCCAACCACATCGCCGAAATCTCGACGTATTGCGAGTTGAGAGGCGCTACTCAACGCCGCGCCTTATTGCCAAGGCCAAGGAACAGTACACAAGATAAAATATTTCAAATCCATACCTAAAGAAATTAATCAATATACAATATAGGTTTTTGTTTCATTTCACGATGTTTATCCATACCTGTATTTCGTGTGACACAGCTACGCATAGATAACGTAAACACTTAAGAACTCTTACAAAAATACTAGTAAAGGTTAAACAACTTTGAACTTTATCGCCAATAACTACGACTTGATTTCGGAATGGGGCCCGATTTGATAGGTTTATGTGTACGTGCGTCGTCATTGACAAATGTGTTTTATTTTACAACGATAATTTTATTATTTATTTTGTTTAAAAAAAAAATCTTTTTCATTTTTGGGAAAAAAGTATATTTTTTAACTGTATTAGGCTTTTATACAGTAGTTAAAACTATGGTTTCATTTAAAGTTGTGCTGATAAGTACACTCTGTATCCAAAATTAGGTCTTACAATTATATTTCGTAACATTACATTTATTTATTTTTCTACTTATTTATTTATATATACTTTATTGTACATCACAAATAGAAATACAAGCAATGTTACAAATTAGTTCGTTACTAAAGTTAAACGTTACTAAATGCACATAATACTTTTTAAAGTATAAAAGGCGGTCTTATCACTAATTAGTGATTTCTTCCAGACTTCTTTAAGGTTAGGAGATATAAAATTAAAAAAATATAGTAGGTAATGCAAATAAACAATTATA